>JACEVL010000024.1:2626187-2763687 GCA_020284085.1 Aporrectodea caliginosa
TAAACTCAATTTTTACTCAAACTCATCAGTTGACAATTGTAATTACATGGTAATTATAAGTTTACGAGAACTGTCCTCACAGAACTTGAATTTTAGTTGTTACAAAGTTATACACACTGTTATGCTCAATACTCAGTCACGCTAACAAACTAACACTATGGCCTTAGGCCTACATCAAAGACTAGTCGACTACGCTAATGCAGTGTAGACTAAGCGTCTAGTTCCACTGTTTGCATAGGGCCTACATGAGAACCAGGTCTTCGGGGACTAAAGCAGCTGTCAGATCATATTCAATATTCAGAAGAGCCAGCGAAAAGGGCGTTCCTGTCCCATGCATGGTTGATCGCAGCCAGTTTCTTATGCGTCGCATCGCTGAATAACTTCTCTCAGCGGTTGATGAACCCACGGGCAACATTAGTGCTAACAGCACCATTCTGTTGTAACGAAACTAACGATGATAATAATAATAGACATCTTCGGTCAGTTCTTCTGAATTATATTAAAGGTAATTTCATTTTCCGTGCTTGAAAACGTTTTCATTTTTGGGGGGACAGAAGGGCTTAAGTCAAAACTTTGGGGGGACAGTCCCCCTCTGCCCCCCCCCCATTATTTACGCCACTGCTTGCGGCTGCTATGCCTTGTCTACTTGGACCAGAGTCACATGTGCAGACAGGATCTGGTAGAGATGGGATGGCTATTCCATGAGATTTGCACTATACCTTAATAACGCATGGTCAAGTCTGTGGATTCATGGGGGGCTTAGCCCCCCTAGCCCCTGATAAACTCCGCCCATGGCTATAGGCATGGACGCCTGTAAATAGCGTCCTTGCATAACAACAATACTGATAATACTGATGACGTATTTATAATAAACAAAGCCTTCTTGCGATGACGTCATCTCCTTGCGATGACGTCATCTCTTCATCGATTGTTTCATGTCTATAGGAAAGGAGTCGAGATTCATTTAGAAATTCGATACGAGGTTAAACAATTTGAACAGAAAATAATCGAAAATCGTCGCTTTGAAGAAGTAACAATTAGAAATTCAACGAAGTCAGTTGAAGAAGACACTAAACGAACAAGAATCGTATTATGTGCGACACGCAATTGCCGTTTCGAACAGAAAATCATCAAAAATGTCAACAAGAGAGGTTGAAATTCGAAGTTTCGTTGAAATAACTACATTTTTGAAGACGCAAACCGACCAGCAATCGAATGATCAACAAGAATGGCATTTCAAACAGTCGAACTGTCCATCAGAAAAGAGTTCAAACAGACAGAAAGATATCTGGACCATTGTTTGCAGGCGACATTCACTTAAGGTAAGCCTCACATGAACAATGTTTTACAGTCACTGTGCTTAACATGAACAATGTTTTACAGTCACTGTGCTTAACATGAACAATGTTTTACAGTCACTGTGCTTAACATGAACAATGTTTTACAGTCACTGGGCTTAACATGAACAATGTTTTACAGTCACTGGGCTTAACCTCTGTGGCCTATGTATGGATCAATCTGATTACGGTTTGGTTTTTGTGCGCCATCGGCTGATGTCTCGTGCGTTAGACACTGCTGTGATACAGTTACTAATTAGCCTGCAATTACTAAATTGATTCCAATGTCTTAAAATCTTGGAACAAATATACATTCTTGGTAATGTTGCACCATCTTTTCTCATTGGTCATTTTCTTATTTTTTAAATTATGTGTTTTCTTTCTCTTTAGTTTAAAAGTTTATCTCGCCTTAAGTTCCAACTCAGCTATAATGAGTACACTGACCGTACACTATCTGTGGGAAGATCAGACAGCTAGGGAGAGGACTGGCCGTCGCCCGTCGGTCCACATAATTATGCATGCCGAAGCTAAGAAAAATTAATGAAGTCGCTAACACTCCTTCATATCCATAGCTATCTCTCAAGCTATCTCAAAGGACTGCTGTTCTTCGTATCCTCCTCCTTCATTATCTCTTACTCCTTCCTCTTCTCTTCTCTTCTCCTCCTCCTTCCTCCTCCTTCTTCTCCTAGTGCTCCTTCTCCCTCTTCTCCTTCTCTTCTCCGCCACCTCCTCCTTCTTCTCCTCCTTATCCTCCTCTGCTTCTTCCCTCCCCTCCTCCTCCTCCTCCCCTCCTCTTCCTACTTCTTTTTCTTCTCCTCTTCGTTTTTCTTTTTCTTCTTCTTCTAACCAAAACATTCTGCATATGCATCTTTGTCAGATGATGATCTCTCATCTAAGAAACGTTGATGTTCGTCAATGTCTTGTTAGTAGTGTGTAGACCATTGATTCTATATCAGTCGCTTCTGATTGGTCACGTAGCCACGCCCCTGTTGTTCTAAGCCCCTCCCCTATTGTTCTAAGCCCCGCCTCCTTTTGTCTCTAGGCCTGCGCTGACACCTGCCATTCTTTTGTTCATGGGTCGGCACCTGCCATTCTTTTGTTCAAGGGTCCCCTATTGTTCTAAGCCCCGCCCCCTTTGTTCCCCTAGTCTTTTGTTCATACATCAAAGAACAATGGACTTTTGTTACTGAGGCTGAATCATAAATCCATTATACCGGATCATAAAATCATAAACTCATTAAATCCACATACTATGAAAGGCCAACCATAAACTCATTAAATCCCCATACAATGAAAGGAATGTCATTAACCCATTATACTACATCATTAAATCGCCGTACTATGAAAGGGCACTCACAAACCCATTAAATCCCCGTACTATGAAAAGACTATCATAAACCAATTATATACCGTTGACTTTTAATTGCAGCATGTCTCATTATACCGAGTCATTAAATGCCATTACAAGGAGAGACCACTCACAAACTCATTAGACCGGGTCACGCAATATGAAAGGTCACTCACAAACCCAGTGTCATAAAATCTCCGTACTATGACATTAATCATATATATATATATAATATATATATATACAATGTCCTTTATCAACTGCATAAAACTGGTTTAACAATTTAGAAGTTTGCATTCATAGCAAGAGCTGAATCTAAAATTTATATATTTATAATTTCAGAAAGTCGATAATTTTAATCTAAAGTATGACGTCACCGCCTGATGCAGAAGCAGCAATATAATCACTACTCATGTCCATACATGTAATTTTATATACATCGCTAAAAGCATTGACACAAGCATTCTATTGCAATACAAACAATTTCTCATAACATATTAGGAGCTAACGTAAACATTAGACAACATCGAACCTTTTCAAATGTGAATTCTTCCAGACATATCATCATCCCAATAGATTTGTACTTTTTATAAGTCTCTCAAATCAATCTTTCTTTTAACAGCGCCTGAGCTGAGAGTGCAGCTGATAAGGTCTCTTTAATATGAGCTATATAAATTCTCAGAATGAATATCTGTTATATTAGTATCAATAAATGTCTGATTAGAAATCCATAGCTATAGACAATTATATATATCAGCAATTTTTGTAAGTCTGTCTCGCATACCCACATGTTTCCCCAAACATCTCAGTTTATCAGCATTGGTAGTGGCAGACATCCAACCGGGTTGCGGGTTCGAATCCACCTCAAGCCGCCGCGTAGGGACCCTGGGCAAGTCCTCACACTCGCAATTGCTCATGCGCTTCGGCGTGAAACTCCGATTCAGCGTCCGCGCTGTAGTCGGGAGAGCCTCTGAGTAGAAATCTTGAAGGGGCGCTATAACAAGTGCTCATACTATAGAATATACTTACTTACTTTACATACATACATACATAGGCCTACATACATACTCGATGGTTCTAAACTGGATCGTTTTGATAACATATTGCCCAATCACATAGTTTATTATTTAAAGTTGGTAGAGGCCCATCTTATCAGTCTCTCTGCTCTATGTTAATCTGATCAGTGATCAGTGATGATCATCTGTTTGGGTAACTGGTGCCTTTGTGCAGATTAACTAAGTGTTGTTATTGGTGGCAAAGGTGTAACAATTAATAAGGCAATTAGGAATGTGAAAAGCAGTTTCGAAACCCGTTCAATGAAACCGAGATATTCAAAGTTAAACGTAAAATGTGTTCAAATTAGTGTTTTACTTCTCTATAGTTTCCAGGTGATACGCTGCTGTGCTGTAATAGTTTTTCAGCCATGTGATATGTTCATTGAGACGCTACAGTTACAGTGTTTCTTACCTTTCTTTAATTTTAGCCAACTCACAGTTCAGCTTCACATGTTCCGTCGCATTCTGCAGAAACTTCGTCAGGTGGTGGGTGATCTCTCATCTTCGAACCCAGTCCGATAAGCAGTCAGTTCGTGTTGTGCAACGTCGGAGAGTTTTCGTGAAGTTTTTCGGCTCAGGACACGTCGAGTAAGGTAGGATATGATCGTGTAATCAGCAAAGAAATGACATGCCTGTCTGAGACTTCGATGGACACTGTTTTTGCTCTTCTGGCGTAGGGTTAGAATCCACGTAGCTGAGGGCTGTCCTTAATAGATATGTCTAACATAATTATTAGTTACTTCCTCAGCTATAATAAATTTACTGACCGTAAATTGTCAGTGGGAAGATCAGCCGGCGAGAGAAAGGAGTGACAACCGGATATCGAATGCCCGCGAACATGTCTCAGTGGCGTACAGTCGGCTTTTCATTTCGCTTGTGATGACGTTTGTAATAAGGCTTGGCGTTGTAATTGTAAATGTGACTGAACATTTATATAGCGCCGCTATCAGAGCGAAACATGAGGGACGCTCTTTATGCTAGCCTATGTGATGATGGATGTCATTAAGACCTAAACTTTTACACCAGTTAAATAGCAGAACAATTGTATTGTATTGTATTTATAAATGTATAAAGCGCCTCTCACAGTGAACACCAATCAGAGGCGCTTCCAGTGCGAAAGACACCGAGCGTAGCACAGTAACACGAACAATGCACAGTAAAGTAGAAGGGTCACCAGCGGCAATCCGATGCGCACAAGTGGAATCAACCAACGGATTCTCATCAACAAAACACTAGATTACAGTATGTGTCGCTTAATATAGCGCCTTTGGATCTGCTACCTCACATGACTATTTAGCTCGTCTAATTGTTTAAGTCCGTTTTAAGATAATTTGAAAGTGTTTGCTGAAGAGGATTAAATGCAACAGCACGTACATACAGCGGAAGAGTGTTCCAAGAGGAAGATCCGAGACATGAGATGACACAGTCGACTCAACGCCGCATGAGAATTATAGTGTTCTATCTGCAGTTTTGTTTACATTGGAGTTAGACACACTGTCCGATTCAGGGTAATTTGTTCTATCTTCGTGCAAAATGGCGCTTGTTGAAATGGTGCCTTTGCTGGGAAAAGAACAGAAGTATTTTATTCTATTTGCATATTCTTACCAACTGATAGGCATTATAATATTCTATGTGAACCACAACCAATTATATTCCAGAGATTTAATCACGTGGATATTACAGAACACGATGTTTCTTGATTATTATACACATGGTTCAGGATTATCTTGTTCTATTACGGTCACGTGGTCTGAACGGCAAACTGTGATTCGCACATGCATATAGAACATTATAATAGTAAGCGTGTTCCGTTACAGAAGGATAATCAAAAAATATTACATAAAGAGACAAAATGGAGAGACTAATTCGAAAATAATGCACATATAGGGCCTATACAATGATAGCAAGTATCACAGTTAAAAATGATATTACAAAAATAGCTTTTTCTCTAGAATTATTATATAATGTACTTTTATAAATAATTACAGCGACAGTCATAATTCATTTCGCTAATAATTATAATGTTCCATGTAATGACGAATCATCATAACATTTAATTGTATAGAGCTATTTCTGTAATATTTTGTTCTATTTGAACAAATTCCAAAAGTTGCCTTCAAATTATGTTTTCTTATGCAAGAGGCTTCAATCGTCGTGATTGCTTAAAATTGCCGATGTCCACATAAATGTTTTCTAAACATTCTTTCTCTATTTTGTCCCACCAAAGAGTTTTCAGTACTAAATTCTAAGTCACTAAACTTTCTTTTTCGATTTTCTCCGTTTCACCAAAAGTGCGCATAGAACAGTCTACTTCTCATGCGGCGTCAAGTTGATGGACGGAAGCGCTGCACCTGCATGGCTTCACGAGCAGCTGAGCGCAACGATCGCTGACCTGCTTGAACTTACATGTATTTAGGCTATGTCAAGGCGTGCCGACAAATCCTTAATAGTGCAATAGTGCATCCATTAGGCCTATATGTAGCTTAACCCCTTTTATAATGACAAGCTGTAATAAATAGTCGCTATGTCACGGTAACGTAAAGTGTCCATTTATATTGCATGAATTTTACAAAAAATCAACGTCCTTGCGACAAAAGGAAACCAAACAAGGCTCCATCGCAGGGGAATCTTGTACTTTATTCTTTTCTGTAATGATACTTCTTCTGTCTTCTTTGTTTCTCCTCCGTCAGGCCAAGGCCAACGATGAGTCCTCAACTTGTCGTCTCCAGAATTCTCTATCCTTGATTTGTTCCTTTGCTTCTGCAATGTTCATCTTCATTCTCTCCAGATCCTCTCGTATATTATCCATCCATGTCTTTTGTTGTCTTCCTCTGCTCCTAGTTCCCTCCACATATCCGTGTAAAGCCATCGATGGTAATCTGTCATTGCCCATTCTCATCACATGTCCCAGCCACTTTAGCCTTTTCTTCCTTATTCTATCGACAATTGTATCCGTCTGTCCCAGCTCTCTTCTAGTCACCTCATTTCTAATCCTATCTCTTTTGCTCCTGCCCTTTATTCTTCTCAGCCAGCTCATTTCGGTCGTCAAGAGTCTCCTCTCATCCTCCCTCCTCAGGCACCAGCATTCCGAGCCATATAGTAGTACCGGTATGACAAAGGTTTCGTATAACTTCATCTTGGTTCTCGTTGATATGCTTTTATCTTTCCAGATCTTATTTAGTTTACCGAACATTGCACACGCTAGAGTACTTCTCCGTTTGATGTCTTTTGTGCATCTGGCATCTTCTGTAATAAGCCCTCCTAGATATGCAAACTCGGTTACTTGCTCCAGCTCCTCTCCTCCCAATCTGATGTCCAGTGCCTCCTGTCCTTTCCCCACTGTCATTGTTTTAGTCTTTTGGGCGTTGATCCTGAGCCCTAGTCTTTTGCTACTGGAGTCCACTTTGTTGGTCAGCTCCTGTAGCTGTACTTTGCTCTCCGCCACAAGGTCTATATCATCCGCGAATCTAAGATTATTGAGTCTTCTGCCTCCTATAAGTATTCCTTCTTCAGCATTATTCAACGCCAAATTCATTACTGCTTCCAGTATCAGATTGAAGAGATCTGGTGACAATCCGCATCCCTGTCTTACCCCCACAGCCGTTCTAAACCATTCTGTTAGCTCTCCGTCCACTCTCACTGCGCTGATCGATTTGCTATACAGGTCCTCCAATAATCTCACCAGTTTCTCAGGCACTCCAAAGTGCCTCAACACCTGCCATAGCCCCTCCTGCCAGACGCTGTCAAAAGCTTGTCTGAAGTCTATGAAGTTGTTATATAGTATCTTGTTTTTTTCAAAGTATTTTTCAGATATCTGCCTTATCACGAACAGCTGATCTATCGTACCTCTTCCACTTCTGAAACCTGCTTGTTCTTCTGCTATCACCTCCTCTACCAGTTTTCTCAGCCTTTGTTGCAGCACCTTGGTATACACCTTCCCTGGACAACTCAGCAGGCTGATACCTCTATAGTTTCCGCAATCCAACCTGTCTCCTTTCTTGTGTATCGGTATTATGATCGCCTTTCCCCAATCTGTTGGGCAGCTCCCTTCATGGTAAATTTGGTTGCATATTGTATGTAGCATTTCTACCGAGCACCCTTCGTTGGCCTGTATCATCTCCGCCGTGATATTATCTTCTCCCGGGCTTTTCTTCTTCTTTAATCCTCTTATTGCCCATGTCACCTCCTCCTTGAGTATATCATCCATCTCTGCACTTCCATTGCACGCCGGTATTTCCAATAGTACCGTCTCATCCACCGGGTTTTGTTTGTTGTACAAGTCTTCATAGTATTGCTTCCATCGCTTCTTAATTTCTTCCGTATCTTCCAGAATTTGTCCTTCACCGTCTTTCACTGCCATAGTCCTTGTCCTGGGTGTACCGCATATTTCTTTCACTGCCTGGAAGAGTTTATCCGTTCGTCGTGTTTTTGCGTTCATCTCTAGATCATTACATTTTTCCTCCATCCACTTCTCTTTGCACTCTTTAGCCTTCCTTTTGATTTCTTTGGTGATCTTGTTGTATATTTTCTTGTTTTCTTCGCTAATTGTTCTTGTTGGTCTCATGTCTCTTCGTTTTTCGCTCAATTCTAAAACTTCTCTGGAGATCCACGGTTTCCTTGGTTGGCTTCTTTTGTATCCTATTGTCTTTTCTGCTGTTTCTGTATAGATCGCTCTGATTTCTTTCCAGGTGCTCTCTACCGATTGCAGCTTTTCTACCTTCGTTTGTCTCCATTTGTTGTCCAGCATGTAGCTGTATTCTTGTCTCACTTCTTCCACTTTCAGTCTTTCAGTGTCAAATCTCCTGTTTGTCATTTCCTTCTGTACTGTCTTCAGTCTAATTCTGAAGCCAGCCAAAACTAGTTTATGGTCCGAGTTGACATCTGGTCTGGAGAAAGTTCTACACATTGTCACTCCATTTTTCCACCTATTTCCCACAAGTACGAAGTCGATCATGTTCTTTGTGCGTCCATCTGGTGATTCCCATGTCCACTTTCTATTCCCTTTTCTTTGCTGGAATACTGTGTTCATTACCTTTAACCTGTTGTTTAGGCAGAAGTTTAATAATCTTTCGCCTCTTTCATTTTCCTCTCCATATCCAAACTTGCCTATTACTCCTTCCCATTCTCTCCAATCTCTTCCTACTTTTGCGTTGAAGTCACCCATAACTATTGTCAGGTCTCTGTCCGGTATGTTCTGCATCACCTCTTGTAGTTCGGTATAGAATTCCTCAATGTCCTCCTCCGTCGAGTCCGATGTCGGTGCATATACCTGCACCAAACAAGGCTCCATCGCAGGGGAATCTTGTACTTTATTCTTTTCTGTAATGATACTGCAACCTGTCATAACGTGTAATAATATTAATCTTCGTGGGTTTCCTGTGTTTCTTTAGGTACCGGTGCGGCGACTGAGGTGAAATGGGATGGGTGTGACGAGATTGAGGCGAGAAGGGATGGGTGTGACGAGACTGAGGCGAGATTGATGGGTGTGACGAGATTGAGGCGAGATTGATAGGTGTGACGAGACTGAGGCGAGATTGATGGTAGTGGTGATTGCTCTGTGGCTCTGTCTTGTTTCGTTGTTATGTATTAGGAGTTTATTTGTTGTCGTCCTGGCGGGCCTCTGGCGTGGCGTAAAAACCCGTAAGCTCATTATGGCAGGGTGGGCCCCTGGCGTGGTCTAATACCCCGCAAGCCCCTTTATTATTACTTTTGAATTTGTTTTTTATTTTCTTAATTTTGTATTGTCTTGCCGATGAGCCGAGGGATGAGAATGAGGATGAGAGTGGGGGTTAGGTTAGAAGAAAGACGGGGCAGAGGGATGAGAATGAGGATGAGAGAGGGGGCTAGGTTAGAAGAAAGACGGGGCAGAGGGATTAGAATGAGGATGAGAGGGAATCGAGGCATGGCAACCAACCACAGTAGAATCCGACAGAAAATCTACTTTATGAAGATAAAGATCACCCGAAGGTAAATCGGAAGTTTATTGTATGCAAGAGCTGATGAGATCAAATGCTAATTATTTTATTATTCTAGTCTAGTAGGTATACACTGATATGAACTTTGAGATTTAAATAATATCTTTTCTTTAATAAGCGCCTGACAAACGCACTGCGCTGTACATTTACATGTTATGCAATTGAAATCTTAACTACTAACAGAACAGACAGCTTGCAATACAACGGCGCTAATAGCAGCCTACAAAGCATATCCGCCCAACGGGGGCTCGAACTCGGTACCTCTCGGTCTCTGTGTCAGATGTATCCATACACTGATATGAACTTTGAGATGGACTCATACGAAATGCTCTGTCCCTCTGTCTGTGTGTGTGTGTCTGTCTGTCTATGTGTTTCCTTAGTTTCTGTCTCTGTCTCTGTCTCTGTCTGTCTGTCTCTGTCTGTCTGTCTGTTTCTCTCTCTCTCTCTCTCTCTCTCTCTCTCTCTCTCTCTCTCTCTCTCTCTCTCTCTCTCTCTCTCTCTCTCTCTCTCTCTCTCTCTCTCTCTCTCTCTCTCTCTCTCTCTCTCTCTCTCTCTCTCTCTCTCTCTCAAATTGCCTGTAATTAAAGTATTGACGTCTAGCACGCTAATCTAATATTATTCATTCATTCATTCATTCATTTATTCTCTGTCTCCTTGTCTGACTCTGTCACTGTCTCTCCCAGTCTCTGTCTTCTGTCACTCTGTATCTCTCTTTCTCTCGACATAATATATATGTAAGGCTGAGATACGTGTAACCGTGGTCACTGGTCCATTTAGCAAGGCTATACTAGACGGTCTTTCGGTTTGTCGGCAGTCCATTTAGTACTGTTCAGTAGAGGAGCGGCAGAAACAGGAATGAAGAGAGGATTTCTCCAGAAGGCACATGCTTTGTCACATTAGGGAGCAGATGTTCTGCGAGTAATAGGTAAGTTTGCAACAAAGAGGAATGTGTCATTCGACTAACTTCTACACTTTTTTGCAGTGATCTGCAACGAAAAGAAGATGACGACGATCAGACAAGTGCAATCATCCAATCGAGGTGTGAATGGCCAACTTCATTTTCTCAGCATCGGCATATGTGGAAAACGCTTCAGCCAAACAGTTGACACTTTTAATCGACCCGTCCGACCTAAAGATACACTATCAAAATAAGATGGAAAAAGATGATGATCTGTTCTGAGTAATTCTTGAACTAGAGTGGACTTTTGAGATGGCTTCAGGAACAATTCGACTACTTGATGTAGACTATACATGAATCAACGTTCTTTGTCCAAAAATATCGACCATTATTGAATTGCTGTGTTGTTCGTTGTAAAATTACAGTCTCTTTCCTAAATGTCACAGGTTGATATCGGCCGTTATATATCCAGCAGAAAGAGCGGTACCTTCTTGGCTGCGCCCCATCCTACTTGTCTGTTCTTTGTCGACCTGTCTCTGACCTCGCAGCCCGTCAAACTCGGCGTTCTTCAGCAAGGGGGAGCTTTTGATCCCGCAAGCTCACACTTCTATTAGACAGCGTCGAGCCTTTTCAATTGTCCGCATATAAGGGACTTAGGTACATGAGGTCCCAAGACATTATGAGGTCTCTAGGCATGTGATGACCCTACGTGCAATGTATTACGGAGTCGTCCATTGAGGACGTCCACAAAATATGAACCATACATTCATTCATTCATTCCAGATATTTATATAGCGCCCCTTCAAGATTTCTACTCAGAGGCGCTCCCGACTACAGCGCGGACACTGAATCGGAGTTTCACGCCGAAGCGCATGAGCAATTGCGAGTGAAGGACTTGCCCAGGGTCCCTGCGCGGCGGCTTGAGTTGGATTCGAACCCGCAACTCTCCGGCTGCAAGGCACCGAACATACCCCTACACCACCGCGCCCCACAATCCCTCGCCCTTTTCTTTGTCTACAGTCGCCGCACCGGTACCTAAAGAAACACAGGAAACCCACGAAGATTAATATTATTACACGTTATGACAGGTTGCAGTATCATTACAGAAAAGAATAAAGTACAAGATTCCCCTGCGATGGAGCCTTGTTTGGTTTCCTTTTGTCGCAAGGACGTTGATTTTTTGTAAAATTCATGCAATATAAATGGACACTTTACGTTACCGTGACATAGCGACTATTTATTACAGCTTGTCATTATAAAAGGGGTTAAGCTACATATAGGCCTAATGGATGCACTATTGCACTATTAAGGATTTGTCGGCACGCCTTGACATAGCCTAAATACATGTAAGTTCAAGCAGGTCAGCGATCGTTGCGCTCAGCTGCTCGTGAAGCCATGCAGGTGCAGCGCTTCCGTCCATCAACTTGAGTCGACTGTGTCATCTCATGTCTCGGATCTTCCTCTTGGAACACTCTTCCGCTGTATGTACGTGCTGTTGCATTTAATCCTCTTCAGCAAACACTTTCAAATTATCTTAAAACGGACTTAAACAATTAGACGAGCTAAATAGTCATGTGAGGTAGCAGATCCAAAGGCGCTATATTAAGCGACACATACTGTAATCTAGTGTTTTGTTGATGAGAATCCGTTGGTTGATTCCACTTGTGCGCATCGGATTGCCGCTGGTGACCCTTCTACTTTACTGTGCATTGTTCGTGTTACTGTGCTACGCTCGGTGTCTTTCGCACTGGAAGCGCCTCTGATTGGTGTTCACTGTGAGAGGCGCTTTATACATTTATAAACATGGGCGGAGTTTGGATTTAGTTCATGGGGGGGCTAAAGCATACCTTCACCTCCTCCTCTGCCGCGAAGCGGCACCCCTTTAAAATGGAGGGGTCTGGGGGCGATTTGAGCATACTTGGTACTAATTTTGGCCTTCTGGTGAGAGGATTTGGAAGGATTTTACTGCTTAAAATGTACGTAATGGCCTTACATCGAAGACTGTGACTAGTCGACTATGCTAAAGCATTAATTGATTAATTGATGTACAAAGTGTGAATGTGTTTAAACAGGTGGACAGTCGACTTGAGTTTAATCGAAAATCAGCATAAACTCAATTTTTACTCAAACTCAACAGTTGACAATTGTAATTATATGGTAATTATAAGTTTACGAGAACTGTCCTCACAGAACTTGAATTTTAGTTGTTACAAAGTTATACACACTGTTATGCTCAATACTCAGTCACGCTAACAAACTAACACTATGGCCTTAGGCCTACATCAAAGACTAGTCGACTACGCTAATGCAGTGTAGACTAAGCGTCTAGTTCCACTGTTTGCATAGGGCCTACATGAGAACCAGGTCTTCGGGGACTAAAGCAGCTGTCAGATCATATTCAATATTCAGAAGAGCCAGCGAAAAGGGCGTTCCTGTCCCATGCATGGTTGATCGCAGCCAGTTTCTTATGCGTCGCATCGCTGAATAACTTCTCTCAGCGGTTGATGAACCCACGGGCAACATTAGTGCTAACAGCACCATTCTGTTGTAACGAAACTAACGATGATAATAATAGACATCTTCGGTCAGTTCTTCTGAATTATATTAAAGGTAATTTCATTTTCCGTGCTTGAAAACGTTTTCATTTTTGGGGGGACAGAAGGGCTTAAGTCAAAACTTTGGGGACAGTCCCCCTCTGCCCCCTCCCCATTATTTACGCCACTGCTTGCGGCTGCTATGCCTTGTCTACTTGGACCAGAGTCACATGTGCAGACAGGATCTGGTAGAGATGGGATGGCTATTCCATGAGATTTGCACTATACCTTAATAACGCATGGTCAAGTCTGTGGATTCATGGGGGGCTTAGCCCCCTAGCCCCTGATAAACTCCGCCCATGGTCACCAGCTCTGTTGGAAGCATTTGACATGATAATGGGGTCTGTTGTTAGCGTTCTGGGATCCGTTTTCAGCTATAGGCCTATCTGAGCGTTTATTTCAAACACGAAATTGCTAAAAGTTTCAATTTTTTTATATTTTAAAATCTTTAGGTTATCTTGGCTAGTTTTGGTTAAAGATAAAAATGTGGAAAAATCATAGCCATTCATTGCTAAAAACTAAAGATTATAAGTAATTTTTTCAAATGTGCGCGAAATCCATGGGGGATGTTCCTACCCTTCCGGAAGCCAATGAACAGTATCCACGTCCAGGGGCGCAACCACGGTCCAGAAGTGGGGGGGACCTACTAGAGCCCCAGAAGCCGGCGGAATTTTGAGCATATATGATGCCAAATGGAGTACATTTTGGGCTTTAATTTACCTCAAATTTTTCACCGATGATTTCGATATAAAAGTACCTAAACCATCTAGATCTGTGAAAAATGTGACTTTATTATATGAATAAACTGGACGTGACAAGGGTTTAAGAGAATTAAACGAAAAAGAGTAGAATAAGCTATAGAACCGTGTTTATCAAAACTAGGAATGTCGGCAGGGAGGAAGCCTGAACGGGTCAATTTTCTTAGAATACCGTTAAGGCGTTTATGTTACCCTACAGTGGCAAATTCACACCAAACACATGTTTATATAGCATAAATGTACATCCATACATATATATCCAATTATCCATACATATATCTGTTTACGTTGTAATGCTGTATTCAGCCATTTTCACACATATTACGCGTATTATTATTTATTTTGATCACTTCCGGTATTCAAAAGACAAAGATGTAGGTATGTAAATGAAGCCCTTCATTCCCTCTAAAGAATGGTATCTTTGTTTCTCTTCCAGGAAGACAAATGAATACACTACAGACAAAAAACTAAGGGGGAGTGCTTCCATTCAGCCATTTTTCACGCATATTACGCGTATTATTATTTATTTTGAGCACTTCCGGTTGTCTCAGGTCAACTCAGTGACCATAGAAATGTAGCCCCACATTCCCTCTATAGAATGGTATAATTTGTGTCTCTTAATATTAAATGACGGATAAGATATAGTCGAAAATCTAGGGGGTGGTATCCATCCCCTCTGTTTCCCTCGGGTATATTGGGTATAACTTTTGAACGGTGTGAGATATCATCTCACATTTTACCTCAAAACGTGTGTAAATGAACCCCCTACAGCTACCTAAAAGGCTAAAAGGTCAAATTTTTATTCCATACGGAAAAAGTTTGAGATGAAAAAACCTAAGGGGGTGGCAACCACCCCCCTTGGTAGCCCGAGGGTTAAAATTGACAGATTTAGAAATTTTCAATAATTTTTAGTTTGTTCTATTTTTAAACTAAAAACATCCAATTGTCCAATGGCCTGTTACTTGTAATCTACATTCAATTTTTTTAAGATTTTCAAGCAGGCCCTATCCGAAATACGGTTTACAATAATTGTGATTCATTAAAACAAGTTAGCAATAGAGTTTATTTGATTTTAAGAGTAGAAGTTTTTCAAAATGATAGTCTGTTAGTTGAAGTATAGTTGAAGTGTTAGTTGATTGCGCCTAGGTGACTCAATTTGTCTAGCAGTGAGCTGAAGATGAAAGCGCTGTTATCTGTAGGCCTACACAGCCTAGAGTACGTTAGCTAAGAATGAGTACACGACTGCATGGGTAGTCTGATAGAGATAGCCCTTGCACTTGGGGTCTATCAAAGTGTGCTGTAAGACCTCAGAAAGGTGTAAGGATAGAATAATGTTGACAATTATGTTGCCATGCAGTCATTGATGCAGAGCAGTTAATTCAATTAAAGGGGTGGCCTTGGTCAACCCTGCAGGCTGGCATCGTTGCTGACTTTATCAAAGTAATTAGTAATTTACACTTCGTTCAATTACAAATTATATGCAATATTGTAATTGAAATACAATTACAATTACTGGACTCAAAATGTAATTCAATTACAATTACAATTACAGAACTTGTAATTCAATTACGTAATTCAATTAGGCCTACATGTATTTCAATTACTGAACAACTCTGATCAAATCAAAGGATTGTCCAGAGAGAGAGAGAGAGAGAGAGAGAGAGACAGACAGACAGACAGACAGACAGACAGACAGACAGACAGACAGACAGACAGACAGACAGAGAATGTATTTACGCCGTGACCTAGAATTTTTGGACGTACAGTAGCTCATTTCTTTCAGGTATCACATCGAAAAATTTGGACGTTTTTGAGGTTTTTTACGGACGTAAAAACGGCCGTTTGGGCGTAAACGGAAACACTTGGGCAGATATATCAGGAGCTATACGGACCGTAGGGAGGGGCAGTGGAACGACGAACCAGAGTGAAGAGGCAGAGAGAGGAGCACTTAATTCTGATTAGTTTTGTCTTGTAGCGACGCTGAGCAAAATTTAATTATTTATAATTGCAATTACGATTATGGCCTATGCGTGTACTGCTCTCTTCTCTGACTGTATTAGTATCCGTGGTTTCAGACATGATTGCTGTCACGAACGTAGTTTGGCCTCTCCATTTAGCCACTGCCGTTATGAGCTCGTGAGGAGTGTCCAGAAAGGCACGCAAGGAGCCGTCCTGTTTTAATCTTTTATTGGCTTTCTTTCACCTATTCCGTGTAATTCTTTAATAACTGGACAGCTCTAATTACCTCATCATTTGCTGGCGTCACTCCGCTTTTGTGCGGAAAGACGTAGGGGCCTACGCCTTTCGGCCTAAAGGACAATTCAGAACCATGCATGCACGATATGTCACGTTCCAACTGGAAAAATAAGTCTACGGTAGTTTTAATTATTTGATAATTTCGTTCCTTCCGCTTTAGATCTGCGTGTTTGTTTTGCGATGCACGGCTGTAGGCCTACTGTTATTCGAAACACCCTTTGCATGATAAAACCCTGTAATAATAGAAAATGACAAACGATGACGTACGTATATATACCATGCATGCAGTTGCTGTCAGCCGCATGAATTGCTAATATCTGGGCGGATCCATGATTAGAAATAATGGGAGGAAGGGCGTAGACTAGGCCTACTTGCGAAGCAGTATCCTAAATGTTACTTGAAAACAATAAAGAGAAACGCCAGTCGCAAAGTCTGGGCAGAGCTGTAGCCTACATCCATTCTGTCCCCCGATTCCGCCACCGGGCTCTCTGGTTTGGTAGCCGGCCGTCAGGACACCTGTCTTGCCCCTTTGACCTATGATCTCCCTGCCTTGACTTTGTCATCAAGACAATCTATAATGAATTAAAAGTATGCTGAAATTCTGTATATCGTCTTAAATTTGGGTTTAATAAATGTGAAAGTGTTAAAAGTTTCATTAATAAACTGGATATGCTGAATTTCACTTTTCTGGCGAAATTACGCCATTGTAAACTGCATTTCCATTTGATCTACGCTGAAAAGTTACTATTTAAAATCTGTTGTGGTCAATTTCCATAATGATGATTGCCTTGCCTTGAAGAAACTTGATGCCATTAGGCCTACACAATTATTGTATAGTAAGTTTGATGACTTGTGTACACAGAGCTGAGCTTTTTGTGTTCTAGCTATAATTAATGCTCTATGTTTCTTCTCTTTTCTCATTTTTTATATCGTTTGGTTGTTGTTCTACCTCTTTGGCTTAATAAAGTGTTCATAAGTGATCGAAAGTGGTTGTTAGTGATCGCACCGGGTCTGGTGAAAATTCTGCCTGTTGTGGAATATCCTACTACAGGAGCAGGTCCTGCAGAGGCCCTAAAGGCTAAAGCAATTATTGTAGGGGTGAAGACCTTACTGGGACAGACGGAAGGATGCTTCCACAATAGTTTTCACATTCCTTCCGGCCATCACTGCCTTTGTAGAACGGGATCATGATCCCTCTTTTCAGTACTCTGGGGCTGTTTGTTAGCCAGGCCTACAGTATCACTTGTGTTAAGCATTGCGCCCATATCACAGTATAAATAATCATATATATATATATCATATGATTATATATACTGTGCCCATATTCTGCACTCCTCGTTAGCATCTCTAGCGTAATTGATGCCCAGACCCTTGACGTTAATCAGAGCCTAGACGAAATCAGCAACATCACACACACGATTTCCATGCAGCGTAGACAATGCAACCGTGACAAATTCATTCTTAAAATGTAGTGGATGGATTTATGTAATACGTAGCCCTAGACTATGCTGTATTTCTGCTGCTGCAGCAGTGTGAATCAGAGCATTGCTTGTTTGAGGCGTCCATGGTAATTTCTATTACGACATTGAGACTTACGAATACTTTGAGCGGTAATGTCTTACTTACGTTAATTTTTGTAATTTATGTATACCTACTGACTAATTGGTTATATTCTATTTTGATAATTAATTTTACCTCCTTCACTACTTAAATGTGATGTACCTGTTAGTCATGATAGAGGTGATCAATAGTTTATGTTTGTTATGTTGTTTTATGCTGGGAACAATAAAATTGAATTGAATTGAATGTCGGAAAAGCGGGTGGTGATGATTGCATGCTTGTTCTTGAGGCGTGAATATAAGTTTCAACGGTTTGCTTATGTAATGTAATGTAATGTAAATCTTCGAAAATTTCTCAGCGCCCACAAAAGCCACGTCAGGGAGACCAGCTTATTGCTTAAAGATTTAGGGCCTTTGCAGAATGGAACAACGAAATTGTCTCCGGTTAAAAAAATTCTTTAATACGAAGAAAAGCAGTGTTATTTACAACATTGTCAGTTTAAGAACACTCCTATTCTGCCACTCCTTCTGCGTCCGTGTTATCGTCTCTGTGTCTCCGCTCTTTCGTCTGCGCCGCTTCCTGAGTCTCTTCCGTTCTGTGCTTCCGTCGGTGGTTTTTCCGAGTTCCCCTTTGGAATGAACTCCCAAAAGATCTCCGCCAATTTGTTGATCCTCCTATCTCGCCTGTTTATTGCAACTCTCCTCCACTTGCACTTAGCCACTTTCTGCTCACGACTTACGTTCTTCCATCGCTGCTTTCTGCAAGAGTGTACCAAAAAGGTGGAGCCTGCAGCCATGAACTTTAGTCAGTCAGCTGTCTGTCAAATCCCTTACATTGATAGCTAGTATGGACATTCAAAAAGTTAATTAAAACATAAAAAAGTTTCTTTAAGAAATAAACGAAAAATTAACATTACATGTACCAAATAAAAATTAAAACATATTGCAATTTTCTAAAACATTGTTACAGTTCGGAAATTTTAAACAGGGACTGTAGGAGTGTAAAGAGAGTCGTGTGATTGCAGACAATATTGAAAGCACAGTTGCGAAACATAAAAATGGTTCGAATTTATGAGAAACAGAAGATTCACTAAAGCAGATGATGTGAACTGTGAAATATAAAAGTTCTAAAGGATCGAGAAACGTTAAGTGTAGAAGTTTTTCTTTGGGTCTCTGAGTATTAGGCCGTAGCCTATAGTGACAAATCGCAAGCAGTAACAAACAGTCTATCAGAACTATTAAAAGAATGTCAATATACCTATATCATATACATATATGCATACATATATATAATATATATACACATAGCGTCGCACTTAAGACTAAAGCGACTTAAAATATTCGGCGATGTAAATAACGTTTCAATAGGGAGACTGAAAAGAGTCGATGTTTTTTTCACACGTATTTACTGTTCTCGTAAGTTATTGGTGGGCTTCTAAAAAGGCTAAAGTGGTCTTTCGAAGGCTAAGCTTCTTGCACACCGTTTGCATTCGTGTTGCATACCTTACGTCGAAGCCAGCTGACAATGGTAGAAAGTACCTGGTACTTAACGGCGTAGATGATCGGATTGGCGCACATGTTCAGATAGGACGACGACATGACAATGGGATAGGCGTTGTGCCCAAGCGAAACAACATTGAAGTTAAACAACACGTAGAAGATATTAAGCGGCGTGTACGACATGCTGTAGAAAACAACGACGTATAACAACATCATCACGATGTTCTTCTCCGATCGGGTCAGCGCATTCTGACCAGTGTTGGTCGTCGAGTGATGGGCGTGTATTCTTCCCTGCTCCTTCATCTTCATCAGTATCTTTGCGTAGCAAACGACGAACACGCCTATAGGTAACAGAAACTTCCAGGCCATGTTACCGACTCCGTACAATTGCTGGACCCAACGCGCTGGCCAGTTGTAGGCTGACATGCAACGACCGTTTATGACGTCACTGGTACTGAGCGCAATCGGAAACGTTATGATGACGGAGTAGATCCAGGGAAAGGCCAAGGCCGCTTTCTGCATCCGGGAACTGAATCGGCTCTTAAGCAGGATTGAGTGGCAGATCTTCATGTAGCGCTCGAACGAGATGACCATCAGACAACTAGTTGAACCGTGCAGTCCTGCCATCAACGTGACGTTGTTATCGAACACCCTGCAATAGAACCTTGACCATCCGCTGGCGTAATAGAGCCCTTGAAGTTTCACGGTGTATGTCAGGGCGAGGATAAAACTGGCGAATATATCGATGGCCGTTTGATTGAGAATCAAAACGTTGCAGGGGTTTGTGCGTAGTTTTTTGTCGCGAAAGAGCAAGACAAAGAGCAAACCGTTGGCGCAAAAGCCAAAAATGCCAACTGCTATGTCCAGACCATAGAACAACTGTTGAAAGTTGCAGCTTACTTGTTTATTGGCGGTCGGAACGCTGCTGAAGATGAAAGTCAACTGCACCGACGTATCGTTGTTATCAGAAGAGGAAAAATTAGTTTCCTTTTCGTTCGACATGGCTATAGTTTATTTAAGGTGACAAAGGCAGCATAAACTTTGAATGAAGAGAACATAGACGAAGCAATGTCAAATGAAGTTCGATGCAGGCCAACTTTCCAATTGGCTTAGATATGCAGTCTCACAATATTCGTTGCATAAGGTGTCTGATGCAAAACGAAGCACACTTCTATAAACGAACACACTGCCTTTTGAACACAGCGTTTCTCGTTTATTAAGAAAAGAGCAAGACTTTTCGCCTTTTATAGAAGGCGGTCAGACTCTTTTCATAAGCCCTATTATTCGCATCCCATAGGGCCTACAGGTTATGCTGACAGCAAAAGACTGCACTAGACAACGGTTTATGCGTTGCGCAGTTCGAAATTGCAGGTATGGCAGGCGATGTTGATGGATTTTGATTGGCGTAATAACAAGCTCGACTCTAATTATCACAGCAACAAACATCCAAGAGTTGTCGACACAAACTTATTATGGGCGTTGAAGCTGTTGTGGCATTGGTTCATTTGTACAGGTTTACTGTAGGCTACGTCTTTACGTGTGAGAGATATCACTGCGCCTTAGACAATATTGTTCAATTTAGGCTTACAGAAATTAGATGAAGAGATAGATAAGACGAATTTGCTACAATTCAGGCATGAAACCGGAAAAGGGTGTCATCACCGGCACTCCGATGGCGTGTAGTACGTCAAAACTAAGCAATAATATTGACATGGGTGTAGGCCTAAGTTAGTTTGGCCAATGACGCAGGTGAGGTACGAGTGAGATTCAGTGATGGGCACTAAACAATTTTTTTAGTTAAATTTTCACTATTTTCCAACTAAAATAAAACAGTGTTATTAAAGTTGGCAACTGATTTTGTTAATAAGTCAACTAAACTAAAAATAGTTAGTTAAACCTGGGACTATTATTACTGACTATTCAGTAATAATAATCCCAGGTTAAACTTTTCAAACTTTTTCACAAACTTTTTCACAAACATTTCGCAATAACAGAGGTTAAGTGAACTGTAATAACGCAGAGCTTCAGTGACAATTTCACTTAAAAACTTTGTAATGCCATACTACAATTCTACCAGAAATCATGAAGAAAGTTGCTAATACAAACGATGTTGTATCGTGCAAAGCAATGCAGTTCACTTGACTTGAGTAATAAAACCAGTTTAGGGCCTACTCATGACAATCATTGCGAAAGATAGTTGCGTAGGCCTAATTGGCGTTTTTATTAGTTAAACTTTTTAGTTAATAACTAAAAATATTAGTTAAACTATGGTTTTAACTAGACTATTTTTTCGAGTTAAACTTTACCCTACTTTAACTAAAGGTTTTCAACTTTTTAGTTAACTTTTGCCAATCACTGGTGAGATTTGCGAGTCCCTGAAGTGTACTTGCAAGTTAGTTACATGTTAGTTTAGTTAGCTAGCTATATTAACGTTTTATTAAGAACTTTTACCCAACACGCAAAAGAGCCGCACACCCTGTGACCGTATAGCCCAAAATTTAATTATGTAAGATTTCATTTAGAAAAAGTTCCTCAGCAGGTAAACATTTCGCTTATTAGGCCTGCTAGATATCGCCATTGGAGGATTACCGCTCAATGAGAGCGACACCGAGAGAGTTCCATCGCAAGTTGGCAGTTGACACGACATTCAGACTTCTGGGGACCTGAAGTTGCGTCAAAGATGAGAAAAGGCAACGAGCGATGAAGTCCGAGGAACACGATAACTCCACCGCGTAAACTTATACCAGGTCGGTCGTCGTAAGTGGTAGAAGGCGCAGCTCCGGATATTCATCAAGTTACAAAAAGATTCACGACAGGCATGCATTGTCAGATGGTCAGTCGGTCGTAGAACCTCTTTGGTTTCCTACACCGATTCCAAGATTTATCGGCGGCAGACCCCGCACACAGGTTTGTTTGTAAGATCCTCGAGCGTCAAACAAGTGACTTGTCTAAACTGAGGAGGTGGGCTAATTCAGTGGCAAGAGTCTTTGATCAGCAGGTGAACAAATACCGTACAGAAAACACAGAAATCTACGGTAGGCCTTACACTCCTGTAAATAACCACAACATCGACTCAGTCGCGTTAGGTGTCCGAACATGTCGTGGAGAACGGTGACCGATTGGTTAGAGCGCTTGGCCTGTAACGCGGAGAATACAGGTTCGATCCTCCATTCAGGCCGTTAAGTACTTAAGTTGCCAGTACGAATACAAGTACTCGATCAGGTCTCAAGTCCAAGGACTATTGAAAAAATTATGTACGCTCGTCTTTATAATTATGTAAAAAATCTCAATATTATCTGTCAGTCTCAGCATGGGTTTCAGCCCGGACACTCACCGTATATGGCACTTTTGAATATGCAAGACATGATCACTAACGCTATTGAAAATAATGAATATTCGATAGGGATTTTTTTTGATTTGGCTAAGGCATTTGACACGGTAGATCATAAAATTATGCTAAGTAAGTTAGAATACTATGGAGTTAGAGGAAATCAGCTTAAATGGTTTGCGAGCTATTTGGATAACCGTTCACAGAGAGTCCTCTGTAATGGCGCCCTATCCGAGCTTGGTCTGATTAAATATGGAGTGCCGCAAGGATCCAATCTTGGACCCTTTCTATTTTTACTATACATTAACGACCTGGCACTTGTCTCCCCAACTTTGTTTTTTGTGCTATTTGCTGACGACACTAACGTGTTCTACTCCCACGGTTCCTGGCAGGAGCTAACTCGTGTAGTTAACGAGGAACTGTCAAAGATAGATGTCTGGTTTACTGCAAATAAACTCACTCTGAATTTAGACAAAACTAACTATATATTATTCAAATCCCACAGGAAAGCTCTTCCGACTGGCAGTTTCGATTTATGTATTAAGGATACCACTATTGAGCAGGTAGAGTCAACGAAATTTCTAGGTATCCACATTGATCAACATATGACTTGGAAGGTTCACATTAATCAGATTTCAGCTAAAATTGCTAAAAATGTGGGCATTTTAACCCGTATAGCATACTTACTGCCAAGAGCAACGAGATTGAATTTATATTACGCACTTATTTACCCTTACCTCACCTATTGCAATATGGTGTGGGCCTCGACATACCCCTCGAGATTGAACAAACTAATTATCCTGCAGAAGAGGGCTGTTCGTTTAGTTGCAGGCATTAAGAAATGGGGACATTCAGGCCCATCCTTTTCGGAACTAAGATTACTTAGACTCGACCAGATCAGAGACTTCCAAATAGGTGAATTCTATTATCGGCTTGAACATGGGCTCCTGCCCCCGATATTTAAAGGCTTCCTCCAGCACGTCTCTGACATCCATTCGTACTCTACTAGGAACACCTCTGCTTATCGCCCTGTTTCAGCTCACACTAATACCAGACGTTTCACTATCAAGTCATATGGTACTCGTGTATGGAATAAAATACCATCGGTAATTCGTCTCACCAATAATCTGTTAACCTTTAAAAAGAGATTGCGTACTGAACTACTCTCTTCCACGTTATAATTTAGTATTTTTCATAAAGTGTAAATAGCCGCGTGTAGTTAAGATAATAGTTAAGTTCTTAGTTAAGGATTATCTACTATTTTGCTTGAAGTGTATATTATTTCTAATAGGCCTACAATTGATTATTTGACTGTATTGATCTTTGGGGTTTAGCCACTAGATTAAGAAATTTGTTTACTATGTTGACCATCTAGGTAATTTTTTGCTGTAATTACTATTAGGGTGGCCCTACTCAGCGGGATTCCTTTATCCCTTCTGGGTTTCCCTTTGCTTGCCAAAGTAGTACCCCTTTTTGTGTTTGATGATGTTTTATTTTAATTTGGTTGCAATAAAAGAAGATTTGATTTGATTTGATTTGATTTGAGTACAAGTGCGCAAGGATACTGCTGTACTGCGAGAACAAGGATGTATTTACCTTCTTAACCCTTTAATGCCGAGCGTGTACTAAAATGTATGGGAAACCATATGCAGCTCGGCGTTAAAGGGTTAACAAAGCAATGGTGTATTTTCACATGCACTCATTTAGAATTGCTTTTGGGAAGTACAATGGATGTGAGCATCTTGTCACTCAAATGCGATCGATGCTGCTTTAATATGAGACCGTCATAATTACGTGTAAATACTCGTTCAACAGAAGTGCTAAATGCAGGAACACTCACTGCTCTAGGGGCTGGTTCATACAGTTTGCCAAGAGAACAGGTTTGTTGCATTTCCAAAAGTCCAAACCATCACCTTCATCAAAGTCACCATGTTGTTTGATATTCAAATATGTTGTCTCCTATAAGAAAAAGGGCACCGTTCCTTCTAGGTCTGAAAAGTGGGGTGCGGTACTCTCAAATCCAAAACGTGGAGGTAGGGCCTACCCCTCGCACCTATGAAAATTACGCCTATGTCGCCGCGTGACGTCGTCTACTTCTTGTTCGCATTATGTGAGTCATGCTACGAATATACCTAAAGCTTAGGAAATAAATTTAAAACCTAGAGTTGGTGCAACTTTTTGTACCCATAGACAACCTGTGATAATATGTACAGGGCGATTGCATTAAAATATCTCATTTCCTAGGTGGGGGTATGCTCATGCTCAGTTTGCTCAGCCTCTATCGTGGTCTTCCGGCTGTCGGGATTACGTATCTAGATGGGCTTTTCGCGCAGCGGCACGACTCATTGGACATATCCCAAAATTTGGTCAAGTCTCAAAATATATGCAGAATGTACTACATTGACTTCAATTCCCGCAGCGAATTACCTATAGGGTCTCTGCATTGGTCTGGCCACACGTCGATGGGTCTGGCGCTGCATGGAGTGGCTGCCCCTCTGTACCTACGGGAACTCTGCTGTTAAACCTCTGCTGGTGTACAGCATAGATCTGCTCTCCGATCGGTTGATCTGGGTGAACTCCTAATCCATCGCTTGTGGACTACCAGTACTATTATGCAGCGGCGCCCCCTTTTCAGCTGCTGGCCCTACGACCTGGGATGGGCTACCTCCTGCATGTACTCCATCTGGTGCCTACGGGCCGCACTACTAAGTTTCTTGCAAACTTAAAGACTGCCTTATTTAGCCGTGGTTGAACTGGGAGCGCTTCTCAGTACATTACCTTGAAGGGGCGCTATATAAAAGCTCTTTAATAATAATAATTAATACACGAGTTGTTTTAGCTCCTGCTGCATGCGCAACCAGAGTATCTGGATGACCGCCGAAAGTCCATCGTGTACCAGCAATTTCTTCCTGGCTCCTGTCAAGCTTTGGTTATCTAATACAAGGTTGAACAGCGCAAGACCTGATCAAGCAGGGGTGGACTGGGGAGTTCAAGCGGCCCGGGAAAAAAACAAAAAGCGGCCCTAACTTCATGACTTTTATTTTCTTTGTGCATTTTTTCATGCATACCCGAGGGCCAGTGACCTCCAAAGTCATGGGTCACTTTACAAATTACATTATGCAATAACAAAAAACGATAAATCGCATATATAATTTATAATTATATATAAAATATTAAGAATGCGTCAACTCAAGTTATAAATCAATTTATTCGGACTCACTGTGATGGTATTATTGCTGTTTATAGTATTAGCAACTTCTTTAAGCCGGGTGCCATTTCGGCTACATGATCTATAATTGTGTCATTATTCAGTTCACTTAAAACATCGGTTTCTGTTGACATAAGCATAAAAGCTTCAAGGTGTGTAGATGACAATGAGTGGCTTTAAATAAATCGACTAGATTTCGGCATTTAGCTCCATCTTTACCAAGAATCTTTAGTTTCTTATCTCTTACTTTCTCCGCACCACCTTTACATTTACGTTTCGGATTTATATCACTCATAACCGTAACATATCTTATTTAATTAATATTACTTATTACTAACTAACAAATTTAAAAGAAATTTTATCAAAACAAACTCAGTGGAAGACGCCGGAAGTAGAATGGAAGATGTAAATTCTTATCTAACATGGCGGCCGCTGGCTGTACGGAGCACTGTAGGTAAGTAAGTATGCATTGCTCTTTTTCAGTTAATTTACAAACCGGTTAACCGAAACTAAAAACCGGTTAACCGATGCCGCAATTTTTTGTAAAAAAACCTGTATCATCTGTACTAAATTGATTAAATTATTATATCACCGGTCCTGGCGGCCCACCGGGAATCTTCCCGGTGTCCCGGCGGCCCAGTCCACCCCTGTGATCAAGTCAGGCTTCTGATCAAGTATTACCCGGTTCAACACGGGCTTCTGATTTTATCAGGTCTAACATGTCAACCTTTGAATATAGAGCAGGAATAAGGCTTAATCTAAACTACGTCAAAGGTGAAATAAAGGAAACGACTAGCCTACAGTTTTGCTACAAGAATATAATTTTCCAGTTAAAGAAACAGCGAACAGAGTTCTTAGTTAAACTATATCCTACCTACCCATTGTGTCAACTTCGGTGTCCGCTAATCGATCGGTCATATACCAATTATAATTAATAATTCTGCGTAAGCCCACGATTGCAACGTTTTAAGGTATTTATTAGCCAGCTTTCACAGAAGGCTATCGAGTCATCGTTAGGCTTGCGATTAGACTTAAATGACATCCGTAGGTGAGATGTTTTGAACACTGGTGTTGTTCACTGTGCGTATCTTCTGTCGCAGTCTGCTGACAAATGTACCAAATACCTCGTATTTAACGGCGTAGATGATCGGGTTGGCGCACATGTTCAGATAGGATAAAGACAAGAGGATCGGAAAGGTGCTGTTCTCAATCGAAACAACATTGAAGTTAAACAACATGTAGTAGGTATTAATTGGTGTGTACGACACGATGTAGAAAACAACGACGTATAACAACATCATCACGATGTTCTTCTCCGATCGGGTCAACGCATTCTGACCAGTGTTGGTCGTCGAGTGATGGGGGTGTATTCTTCCCTGCTCCTTCATCTTCATCAGTATCTTCGTGTAGCAAGCTACGAACACGCCTATAGGCAGCAGAAACTTCCAGACGGTGTTACCGACTCCGTACAATTGCTGGACCCAGCGCGCTGGCCAATAGCATCCTGATATACAGCGACCGTTTATGACGTCACTGGTGCTAATTGTAAGCGGAAATGTGATGATGGCGGAGTAGATCCAGGGGAAGGCCAAGGCCGCTTTCTGCATCCGGGAACTGAATCGGTTCTTGTACAATATCGAATGGCAGATCTTCATGTATCGTTCCAACGAGATGACCATCAAGCTACTCATTGAACCGATCATTGCCACTGCAAGTGTTGCGTTGTTATCGAACATCCTGCAATAAAACCTTGACCATCCGCTGGCGTAATAGAGCCCTTGAAGTTTCACGGTGTATGTCAAGGCGAGGATAAAGCTGGCGAATAGATCGATGGCCGTTTGATTGAGAATCAAAACGTTGCAGGGGTTGGTGCGTAGTTTTTTGTCACGAAAGAGCAAGACAAAGAGCAAACCGTTGGCGCAAAAGCCCAAAATGCCTACTGATAGAAAAGATGATAGAAAATGCTGTTGAAAGTTCGAACTGATTTGTTTATTGACGGTCGGAACGTTGCTGAAGAAGATGGTAACTTGCACCGTCGTATCGCTGTCAGAAGATGAATAATTAGTTTCGTTTTCGTTCGACATGGCTAATTGTTGTATTAAGGCGTCAAAAGCAGCATCAAATTTTGACAGGTCAGAAAATATATGAAGCCCTGTCAATGAAGTTTGATGCAGGCAAACTTTCCAATTGACTTAGGCCTGCAGTCTCACAATATTCGTTGCAAGAGATGTCTGATCCAGAAAGTAGAACACTTTTATAAAAGAACACACTGCCTTTTGAACACAGTATTTCTTGTTTACTAGGAAAGAGGGCAAGAATTTTCGCCTTTTATAGAAGACGTTCAGACTGTTTTCATTAGCCCTACTACTTGCAACTGTGTAGGGCCTTATCGTGACAGTACAAAGCCTGCCCTATACATGTAGCGCTTTATGCGTTGCGCACTTCAAAATTGCAGGTATAGCACGCGATCTTGATGAATTTTGATAGGTGCAATAACATGCTCGATTCTAATTATAGCAATAAAGAACATTGAAGAGGAATCGACGCAAACTTATTATGGGCGTTGATGCTGTGGCAGAGGTTCATTTGTCAAGGTTTACTGTAGGGTATAGCCTACCTCTTTGCGCGTGAAAGACGTCCACGCACCTTACATGAATATTCGTTCTGTGTAGGCTCGCAGAAATTAAACGAAGAGATAAACAAGACGAATTAGCTGCAATTCAGGTATGAAACCGGAAAGGGTGTCATCACCGGCTTTCCGATGGCGTGCAGTACGTCAAAACTAAAACTGACATGGGTGTATATATAATAATGTTTAGTATAGGCCTATACGTGACTTAGATTTAGGCCTATAGCAGAGGTACGAGTGAGATTTACGAATCTCTCAATCATATTTTAGAGAACCTTGTTAGTAATTAGTTACTTAGATGTTAGTTTGAACAGTTAGTTAGCTAGCCATCTGGACGTTTTATTTATCCCTTTTACCAAACATGCAAAAGAGCCGCACGCTCTGTGACCCAAGTGATGTAAAATTTCATGTGGAAAAAGCTCCTCAACAGGCAAACAATGCGCTTATTACAAAAATCTAAAAGGGCGGATTACTGCACACACGCGACCTCCGCCGACAGAGTTCTATGGCAAACTGACAGTTCAAACAATATTCAGACTTCTGAGGAAAGACGACGAGCGATGAAGTCCGAGGAACACGATAACTTCACCGCGTATACCAGATTATGAAGGGATCCTCTGTTTTGCACGCTTTACCCACAATAACTTTGAGTCAATACACGGCATGCAGGGGCAGTATTGGCGCTTGCAAATACGTCAATATAGGCCTACAACTGAAATTTGCTTAGAATATGCATAGCCCTTTTACAGGCTGCCACTATTAAAGTAGGCTTACCTGTAGAGCGTAGACCTGCGGGAGTGCTTTACAAAACGCACGAACGTAAACTGCACACTATTCCTCTAAAATGTCGAATAAATTGTACTTGAACTAGTATGCATGGGCGTCCGCAGGGGCCGCAAGGGGGCGCATGAGCGCCCCTCTGGATTTTTTTGCATATTTGCAGAGAAATTTGATTACATGTAGGCTATTTGGTTATTATGACTATTACAACACTATTTTCAACGTTATTATCGCAAAAACACTAAATTCCTTAGGTAATTATTTAAAATTAACCCACGTTGGACCTACATGTATATATCTTTGCTTAGCCTTTTTTTAAATTTAACGTATAGAGTTCTCTCTTGGCAATATGTAAAGTCACATTGTCAACTTAGAGATAGCGAAATGCTTTCAGTCTGTGTCGGCTAATTGGTATCGTATTCCATTTACCAGTGTATGTTTTGTTGTTTTTTGCCGATTGCTGAGAGATAACAGGGCCGGCCTGTAAACCGCGTAGGTAGGAGCCACAGGACGTTATATACATATATATATATATATATATATATATATATATATATATATATATATATACAAACACATATATATAAACATATATATATGTTTATATATATATATAAATAAATAAATATATATATATATATATATAAACATATATAAATATATATAAATGACACTGGCTCGAGCGACAGTCTCTGACTAAGTAATCAGCTTCTTCCCTTAGATGCCAGCTAACACACGTTCTGTCAGACTTTTTAAGCATACCCCGCTAGCTTCGGAACCAGACCCAAGCCTGGATGCAGGAGGAATGCGAACCTATTGAGCTTTGTTGTCGCACGGGTCGTTAAACTGAAACTTCTACTACTACGCTTTGTGAGTCAGTCAGGCAGTATCACAGGAACGGAGATGAACACTTCTGGACAATTTCGTAGAAACTGTGAGGGTCGACTGCCAGTGACGACAGTTTATCTCTGTAGACTATACGATGTGTGTACATCGAAAAAAATTCAGACAACAAAGTCGAATTCACAGATAGAGTGATAAATCAGTTTGGACAAGAACCCAGACGCTTGCAATTGTTATTTCAAGAATAAGGTCAGATTTCAGTCAAAAAAATTTAATTATCATAATAGTTTTTGACAGTTAGTATTTATGAATTTTTTTCGCATGTTGGGATTCGCGCCAGAGGATCGAAAGGTAGCCAGCGCCGAGGGAGCGAGCGTCGACGGTGGAGTGATCGGTTGCTTTCGACGCCCTATTGAGTCCCGGTGACAACTATTTAAAAGTTTGCGCCCCCTAGAATAATGCCTGCGGACGCCCATGCTAGTATGGAAAAATTCAGGTTGCCTATTAGAATGAAATCGTGTGTGGTTGACGAGGTAGCCTTTGAAAACTTCATACTAAACAGTATAGCCTACACTGAAAACCCCAGACAAGTCAACTGCACACTTTGTGTCGGAAAAGTTGGAAACACACTATTTTGGGCCCTCTTCTGCAGCGTTAGACTGTTAGTGCAAAATATCAAATTATACGATGTCTTATCACTCTGCAAGTCTGAAATCCATATAAAACTTAATAGTCTCTAAGTCGTATTTACCTATGCACGGATGGAACTGCGTGCTTTGAATTGTGGTAAGTCGTACACCATCAATGCATTTTGGCGACAATATTCAACTCTAACAGAAACTGTGTTCATCTGTGCTGAGACTGGATTTCTGTGTTTGCCTTGCATAGCTTTCTATAGTTGCTGTTTTGTCTCCCATTGTGGATGAATTGTTACTTTTAAAACCATTTTTCGTGTTCGCGATTTCTTTTCGTCCATTCTCGTTGGGTTTTGTCGCCGCGCAGAGGCGACACTTTGATCCAGAAAGTGGGAGGGATGCAAAATCTCGCATCGACTCCCCTTCACGAATGTTGAATAGTTACAACGGCACTGATTGTGTGCCATGCATAATTGTAGTAGGCCTAGCTGTAATAGGCCTACGTAGCAGCAGTAGTAGTAGTGGTAGTGGTGGTGGTAGTAGTGGTAGTTGTAGTAGTAGCAGTAGCAGCAGCAGAAGTAGTAGTAATTGTTAGTAGTAAGTAGTAGTAGTAGTAGTAATAGTAGTAGTAGTAGTAGTAGTAGTAGTAGTAGTAGTAGTAGTAGTAGTAGTAGTAGTAGTAGTAGTAGTAGTAGTAGTAGTAGTAGTAGTAGTAGTAGTAGTAGTAGTAGTAGTAGTAGTAGTAGTAGTAGTAGTAGTAGTAGTAGTAGTAGTAGTAGTAGTAGTAGTAGTAGTAGTAGTAGTAGTAGTAGTAGTAGTAGTAGTAGTAGTAGCAGTAGTAGTAGTAGTAGTAGTAGTAGTAGTAGTAGTAGTAGTAGTAGTAGAAGCAGTAGTAGTAGTCGGAGTGGTGGTGGTGGTAGTTTTAGTAGCAGTAGTTCTAACTTCTAAGTAATAATAATAGACCCTAATAGTAATAAATTTTAACCTAAGGCAGTGTAAAATTTTTAAGTTGAGTTAACGACTATTTCTTGCGAAGACTGTTTCCCAAATAACGTCATTCGTTTATGAGGCATGTGGTGTATAATATTATGTGTGTGTGCGTGTGTGGTGATAAATGACATCAATGCTGAAGGGTGTACTTCTAAATGCAGGCCTAACAGCCTGTAATCTATACGGTTGGTTTGTGAAATGTAGTTTGCACACAAGCATGTACATGTAAGACTCGTTAAGTAGGCTGCTTTTCTCACAGTCATATTCGTACATTTATGCAGTTAAGCTTTAAGGGAAATCGCAGCGTCGTATGAACAATATCTCCAACAGAAATCAGTGTCAAAGGAATAGCTATAAGATATCAATAGGCCTACTTACTAGTTTCATAGCATTCACCTCTTTTCTGTGCCTTTGTGTTTTTGGTACGCACCATACAACCATGGACGTAGCCCCAATTTGAAATTCTGAGTTTTATCTAGAGCTGTAAAAAAATTGAGCACGCATTTTTTATCAGGAATACACAATTAACGACTGCAGAAAAAAATTGCTTTTTGTACTCAGAAGCATTTCATGGTGAAAATATCTGGGCCAGAGCTTGATATGTTACAGGGAATGTGTATAATCAGGGAATATGTATATACCCTAGGGAATATACATACACTCTAGGGAATGTGTATAATCAGGGTAAGTGTATAATGTATATTTCATGTATATATCTAACACTAACCCTGACCCCTAACCCTCTAGCCCTAACCTAACCCTAAACCCAAGGATTACAGTCCTGGTTACTCACGAAAATAATGTGTACATACTTTTCCTTTTCACTCTTAAACATAGAGGGCATATACCCTGTTTATACACATATGGCTCCCTGAAATTTCAGGGTATATCATACATAAGGCCCTCGGGGATCATCTCGTTCAGCTTGCGTTTCTTCTGATTGAATGATTGGCTAGATACTTTTTGTTCCTAAGACTAGGGGTCTAGGACTGCCGTTTGGCTCAACGCTAGGGTATTTGCTGTGGTTGGTTCCTCTACTTGGAATGACCTCCCCCTCATTAAAGGCTAAACTAATGACTGGTTTTTCCTTGTTGGTCTCTCGTTCTTTAAAGACGTTTCTTTTTCCCCGGGGTTTTCGTGATGAGAGCGCCTCTGAATAGTTATTATGAGAGAGGCGCTATATAAATCTTTAGATACGATATGATACGATATAGGCCTACACATTCCCTGTAAGAGATACAAAACGTCGCAGGCTCGATAATTCAAGGCGATAAAAGCACAGTTTCAAGATAGGTTCTCTGTAGGCCTACCTCTTGGTCCTTGCTAAATGCATCACTGAGCATTTGACAGCTTTTCTCGTAATTAACAAACTAATTAAATTGTCCATCGGGTACGCGCAAACAACTCGATACGTTCAACTCGAACTAAACGTCTTCTAGTGACGATGACGTAATCAAAAGACTATGAAGACAACCAAGCGTATTATTCAATCACATGGTTTTCTTAGCGCCATGTGTTTTCAGACCTTCAGTGGATTGCGACATTTACTTTACACATCATTTATAATAATAATAATATTCATTCATTCATTCATTACGAAGTTTTATATAGCGCCCCTTCAAGGTTACTACTCAGGAGCGCTCCCTTCCCCAGCACGGCTGAAAAGGACAGTTTTGAGGCAAGTATAGAAAGATTCAGAGTGGATTCTGGGATGCAAGTGCAGCGTCAAAGGGAGCCTGTTCCAGAGGGATGGGCCAACCACTGAGAAGCCTAGGCTCGATCTCTGCTTAGTAGCTGTGCGGGCAAAGGGACCATGAGGCACGCCCCGCTCAGTAGAGCGGAGAGAGGACGAACGACTTCCGTAAAGCACCCAAGAGGTCGCGTAGATATAGGCAGGGGCTAGGCCGAGCAAGGACCGCCATACCAAAGCGATGATCCGATACGAGATCCGCTGCAGTAGGGGGAGCCAATGAAGCACATCCAGCATAATAACCTGAGACGTGGCCAAATTTTGGAATACGTCCGCAAAAGCGTGCGGCAGAGCGGGTGACCCGGTTCAGGCACTCCCCAACCGACCAGCTGTGGAGACCAAACATAGAGTGAACAACCAACAGTAATCAAGTCGGACTGTGATAAAAGAGTGGATGAGTGTAGCGGTGGAGTCTGAAGTAATTGAGCGAGCAACAGTGCGGAACTGGCGTAACTGAGTACTGATAGTAAGAATCACTAAGAGACTGATAAGTGTCTTATATGGGGGGTAAGGTTGACTCTTGATCCAGTGGTTAGGCTAACCTAAGGTCACGGACAACAGAGGAAAAGACAAATTGAGGAATTCTGCAGCAATGGTGGATAGGTCTAGCTTCGCAAGCTGCTGCCGAGTGCCCAGCCAGATAAATTGGGTTTTGATGGATTGAGGCGCAGGCGGTTCGTAAACTACTATTATTATTATGCAACACGATGGAGACGAGCGCCTAAAAGCACAATTATGCTTAGTTCTTAGAGCCTGAGAGTATTCTTTTACCTCAAGAAAAATAATAATAATAATATTAATGATATAGGCCTATTATTATTATTATTATTATTATTATTATTATTATTATTAATTTTATTATTATTATTATTATTATTATTATTAGGCCTATTAATATATTATAACAAACAATATTCTCTCCATCAATCAACATCAATAGGCCTACTGAAAGCTACAATAGACACGGATGCAGTAGCTAGGCCTAGCTGTCGTCTAAAAGCTGAAATCCATATAATAATAATAATAATCTTTTCTTTATTGAAGCGCCTTTGTAAACGCACAGACAGCCTGCAATAATAGGCAATAATAACCCTATCTGCCAATCGATTTTGTTTTGACTAAGCGGAGTAAGCGCCCGTGATTAGGCTATGAGGTGCACGTGGTTCCCGCAGTTCTGCTTTTTGGGCGCTGTAGAAATCGTAGTCCATTTAGTTCGGAAAATCCGGAAATTATATAATAACTGGATGGTAGGCCTAGATAAGTTGCCTAAATTCAGTCTGTGTGTACACTTCAGAATGATGCCCCATAGTTGTATCTGCAGCAGAGCCCGAAAAGCGCCTGGGCATTTTATGAACACACTGTTTGGGTAGTAGGCCTACAGAGTGCTTGTAGCTACACAACACACCCATCTATAGTGTCGCTGAGCAATTTAAGTTGCATCACCCGTTCATCTGGATATAATTCACTCTGTGCTTCAACCCATTGCAATAATAATAGGCCTATCAGATTTCATCGTGCATCATGTTTAGGCAAGTAGGCCTAAGTCATAGCCTACCTTTGAAAATATCAAAATTAAATAATACCAGATTTCATAATGTATTGGACTAAAATTGGAGGGGCCCCTGGAGGGACCACAAACTCAGTTGGGGGCACTTGCCCCCCTCTACCCCCCCTGCAGAGCCGCCACTGCAAATAGTTGTAAACTCGAAGATTTTTAAAGCCCTAGGCCCCTATATGTAAGCTGTCTGCATCAACGATCATAAGTCGACCAATAAAGACTATAGTAAGCCTACACCAAACTAATATTATTGTGGTAAAATCATGCACGTGTCTTGCAGTTCGATGCTGGGACTATTATTACTGACCCAGGTTCGATGTGACGGGATAGATTTGTTTAAAGTTTAAAATTGTGACTTTAAAAGAAGCCATAGGCCTACGTAAACCCTATTATTATTATTATTATTATTAATAATTATTATTATTAATATTATTATTATTATTATTATTATTATTATTATTATTATTATTATTATTATTATTATTATTATTATTATTATTATTATTATTATTATTATTATATTCGTTTTATTGGTAACAAAACTGATAGACACATGCACACCGCTATCAGGTACATTGCAATTTAACAAAAGTTACGAATGAATGCTAAGCAAGATTGTATCATATAACGAGTAGCCAATGTTAGAGCGACAATAAGGCAACAAATTGTTATCAACTATTGCCTGATGAATTGTTAAGTTAATTGAGAGAGTAATGTGGGATGAGATTTATGAGCATTAGTGGTCAGAGGATGGCTTTTTAAACAGGACTCATGACATAGGCTACACGAGCCTCCAGTATTAAATGTATAAATCACAAATCATACAAATACAAACTTAAAAACAAATTAAATTTAATAATTTGAAAATATTATTATTATAATACGATGGAACTTCTGCATTTAATTTTGTAAACATGCGATTTGCATTATAGCTCCGTCTACCGGCTGCAAGGGTCACATTTATGACGTCACGATGACAAACGCTTCATCAACTTCTGTTGAATAAATACGGATTTTAAGCTTATACTTACGGTCGATGACTGTGGCTAACTTCGTAAGAAGGCAGAACACGAGACCTGAGTTGGCGGTCCAGTCTCGAGTTCGAATCCCGCGGGGTTCCAAATCCTGCTGGTCGTCGACGCTAATTTTCAATTTTTTAAACTTTTCTTCAAAACTTGACGTGTTTCTAAAGACTTTGTTAAATTTTTAAAAAAAATGAATCGCTTTACTGGTACAATTTGAAGCTTTTAATGAAAACAATGAACACGACGCTTGAGCTCATGCCTATTAGCCTAGGCCCATAGGCGTAGCCACATGGAGGCACGAGGAGGGCTCAGGAGGCAGTTGCCTCCTCTTGCTTTCTTTATATGCTGGAACTTCTATTGAGCAATAACCCCAATAACCAGACTTTTGCCAATGGCCTGTGAGGTTGCCTCTTCTTGAATTTAAGTCTGGCTACGCTCCTGATTAGGCCTAAAATTATTTTCGCAATCGTTTAAGATTAGGCTACCTGTGGCCTGTGGGATAATTAAGTTTCTACCGGGCTTTTCAAACGACCATCAACGACCATCTGATTAACAATAATGGCTCTATTAGGCTATAGATGTCAGTCGATTAGATGTCATCCACTGCTATTTGAGGTCAAAGAAGTAGGCCTAGCCTATATAGGCCCTAGGCCTACGAACAGAGTCCATATTTCCTTCTGCATTATTTAAATAATAATCCTTCAAATTAATTGCTATATATAATCAGGTGTAAGTGACCATCGCTTATAGTGCTTTATGCGTAATAATAACGGCGCTATTATAGAAGTCATTATAGATTAGGCCTAGGCTATAGGCCTATGAAAGTTCCGCGCCTCGGGTTCACATTTCGGTTTGACCGTGCGACGGTGCGCGCGTTACAAATTTTAATTAATTCATTATGAAGATTTATATAGCGCCCCTTCAAGGTTACAGTGTTACTACTCAGGAGCGCTCCCGACCCTAGCACGGCTGAAAAGGACAGTTTTGAGACAAGAATAGATTCAGAGTGGATTCTGGGATGCAAGCGCAGTGCTAAAGGAAGCCCGTTCCAAAGGGAGGGGCCAACCACTGAGAAGGCGCGATTCTGCTTAGTAGCAGTGCGGGCAAAAGGGACCATGAGCACGCCCCGCTCAGTAGAGCGGAGAGAGCAACGACCCGGAGCACTCAGGTAGGGCAGCAGAGGTCGCGTAGATAGGCGGGGGCGAGGCCCAGCAAGGACAGCCAGACCAAAGCGATGATCCGATACGAGATCCGCTGCAGGAGGGAGAGCCAATGAAGCACATCCAGCATATCTATCCTGAGACATGGCCAAATCTGGGAATACGTCCTCAAAGGCGTGCGGCAGAGCGCAGGATCCGGTCCAGGCACCCAACCGGCCAACATAGAGTGAGCAACAGTAATCAAGTCGGACTGTGATGAAAGAGTGGATGAGTGTAGCGGTGGCGTCTGGAGTAGGCTAAGTGACCGAGCAACAGTGCGGAGCTGGCGCAACTGATAATACGAATCACGGCAGAGGCGGTGGGGCAAAAGTTAACTCTTGCTCCAGTGTAACTCCAAGGTCACGGACAACAGAGGAAAAGACAAAATGGGGGAAGTCTGCAGCAATGGTGGATAGGTCCAGCTTCGCAAGCTGCTGCCGAGTGCCCTGCAGTCAGATAAATTGGGTTTTTGGTGGGTTGAGGCGCAGACGGTTCGTTGACATCCAGGCCTCCAGAGCACCCCAAAGCCTGGCTCCAGGGGTTAAAGTGGGTGGGAACGCGTGGGAACGGCGTTCCCACTGCTCTCGAAATTCGTTGCTTGCGTTCCCACTGCTCACCATGCAATGGAACGCTGGGAACGCATGCGTTCCAGTTAAATTCTTATTCGGAACGTCCGCTCCGGGCGCTCGGTAACTATAGCTGAGTCAGAACTCTCATTGCTTCTATAATTAACTATTCCAGTGCGTCCGCTCTTCGCTTGTTAATATCTTTCGCAGGACGGCAGTGACTTAGATTAACGACCGAATTAAATTGGAAGTCATTGGTTGAAATTGCTGTGTGGACCCACCAGGTGCCCGCTACTGTGCCAGGCTAGTCAGGCTAGTCAGTAGCGGGCGCCTGGTGGGGCTAGAACCGTTTGCGCGGCGAGTTTTAATTTCTTTTGTGTTTGGTTCTCCACGTGTGGACAACATGATATTAGATTGTAATTTAGGTGCTGGATAGATAGAGGTACTAAGACCGTAGTAGACCGTAGACGGCAGATAATTACCAGTTTCAAATTTAAGTAAGAATGAAAAGGTATTTATTGCCAAGAAACTGAAGAAAGGTAAACAATGACGACCGTTCTGTGCAATCAACCAGCCACCAAAATCAAAATTCTGGAGTGATAATGCAGGCTGAAATTCATGCACACATCTTGAAGACGTGAGTACAAAATTAGCTTAGCTGTACAAATCTTCTCAGCACCCCTGAGAGGATCCAACCACGGTTCATAACCACTGAACAGAACCACGCATGAACGTAGCGGGAGCGGTGTACAGGAGGAACATACTCCATCCTCTACATTAGCGGTTTAGATTTTGGTTTAGATTTGTACAGCTAAACTAATTTTGTACTAACGTTTGGGAATTAGAATGTATGCGATTTCGGATTAGATAGCAACTTGGTGGTTGGTGCTTAATATTAAAATTTGTCAAAAGTTTAAGACTAAGCTTTAGCGGGTCAGCCACAAACAGTGACAAACTTACACAGGGACGAGGCTCTTCAGTTCAAATTTAAACAATTCAGAGGCTTCATTATTCCTTCTATCTTCCTCAGAGTGGAGCCCTGTTTTTAAAATACCCATGCATTTGATGTAACTAATTTATTGTACTCTCAAAAACTTTTTGTATAGGCTGTCTGTATTTAGTTTTAATATTATTTTTAATTTTTGTTCTTTTGTCGTAATATTTTTCATTTTATTTTAATTTTATATTTAATTATTTGGGCTGTTCAGTGTGCAAGGCAGTTTAAGGTTTTGGGCCAAGTCGAAAAAATCCTGGAATGAAAACAAAACTAAGCTGAGTGGATAAATGGAACATTAGTGCTATGTGGGGCTATACTGGCGCAACACGGAAAGTCTTTGTCCATAAGAATTCATTACTCATTAGGTTATTTAGGTAACACTGAAGCTCTCTCTGTATTCCACACACAAGGAACCAAATTACTTAAAATATCCATTGGCGCTCAAAGTGCTGAACAGCATTTCGCCATGACAGCTGTGTTTCAAACAGCATATTTTATAGCTAAACAAGATCGTCCCTATTCTGACCATCCACATTTGCTTGATTTACAAAGAGATGGAGTGAATGTGGGTCGAGTGCTTAAAAGTAATGTTGTTTGCAGTGACATAATCAACTATATTGCTCATAGCATGAAGCAAACACTACTGAAGCATACTGTGATGTCTAAACCTTTGTTTTCTGTTTTGATAGATGAAAGCACAAATTTGAACAGAATTTCTTGTCGGGTTGTGTATATTTGTTGTACTTTGGGATAACTTCTGCTATACTGAAGTGCTTGCAAGACCAAGGAATCAGTATGGCTGTCATGCAGAATGCTTCATTGGACTTGGGGTGGATGGTGCATCTGTTATGTTGGGGCAAAAGGAGTTGTTGCAAAATTAATGGAACCTTTTCCATCTTTGATTAGTTGGCATTGCTTCAGTTTTCTTCCTATATTTTTCTGAGTGCATGATATAAAAATATCTTGTTTATTGCACTTCACAGAAGTCCTTTGTATTTTTTCCTAGAATGTTGTGACTGCATTTTTGTGACTGCAATTATTCCGTGATTCAAGTTATGGTATTAGTTTTGCTTTGTGAAATTATTGATTGTATTTTGGTATTTACATTGTGTACATGTATGTATCTATCCGGAGGGCCAGCATGCAAGTTTTTTCATGTGTAATGCCCATCATTGACTGAATCAAAATTTCCCACTTTTCTCTAGTTAGTAGAATTTTGTAGTTCCTTAAAAACTGATACCATTACTTATTAGGTTATATATATATTTATATAATTAATATATTAATATATATGTATATTTATATATAATTAATATAATTAATAACATTAATATATTAATTTAATATATTAATGTTATTGGTTTCTGAAACATTGTTATTATCGATTCGTTGCCTTGGCGGAGGATGGCCCGGTCTAGGCCTACTGTCAAGTCAACTCAAAATGTTGGAGTTCCCACTGCTCACCCAAACCACTTTAACCACTGCCTGGCTCATTGTTCGAACGGCAGCGGTGGCGTTAGCAGCAAGGCAGTGCAGGTAGGCCTGAAGGTCATCGGCGTACAGATGACCTAGCACAGCAGAAGCAGTAAGTATATAGGAAACCGATCTCAGTGGTGTAAATGATGTAAAGAAGCCTAAGAAGACAAGAAGTGGACCCAGCACCGAGACCTGTAGGAGGCCATAAGGGGCAGAGACCCATGAGGACCGGGAGGGCCCATGGACAACACAGAAAGAACGCTCACTGAGGAATGAGCCAAGCCAAGTAAGAAAGTTACCAGACAGGCCAAATGAAATTTGTAGCCGCTTAGCCTAAAGTTGATGGTGTTCAGAATTTAAGGGGTGAGGTAGGTAGGCCTATGAGGAGGAGGAGGAGGAGGAGGAGGAGGAATCGGGGTAGGATTTATGAAAAAGCAGTGTTTTCAGAGATCGGAAGAAGTGAGGTCTAAGAGATCTCAACAGGGTTCGTGTTAACAAAGCTAGAAATTAGCAACTTGAACAGAGTTTAGAGACATCTCGAATGTCCACGGGAAGACATTTGCCAACGTGCGCTGTCCGTGCGTTGACGTACGACGAACCAGCAGATCTCCTCTACGCATATACAGTGGCGGCGCCAGCATGGGGCTAGGGTGGGCTGAAGCCCCCTATCGGCGGCTCAGCCCCCAAACAAAAGTGGGAAATCACTGCCAATGCCAGAGAGGAGGGGAGAAAGGGAAGGAATTTGGGTTTTAGACCCCCCAACCTGAAATCCTGGCGCCGCCACTGCGCATATAGCTAAGCAAACTGACCAGGTTTTAACCGGCACAAACAGACCGCGCTTGTATGGATGATGGGGATAGCACTCGACGACTCGTACGAACGGTGTAGTGCTAACTGCTAATGAGATTGTTCTGTCGGTTACGTTTGTTTTAAGAGGACGCTATTCGCGCTTAGTGCAATTGTCTTTGAGTATTATGTTAGGTGAATAGTGACAGAATAGGTCAGTTGAATAGGCACCACTCCTTATAGGCACATGATGTGCACAGACCATACCACATGAAGCAATTCCTGGGTTAAATGTTAGAAAGGACATCTTGCATAGATGCACAGTGACACACGTTCTCACCGAAGTATCTGACCAAGTGACGAGAAAGCAAGTAATGATGAATTATACATGTCGATTTTACTGCAGCCACAAAGTCAGCAGAGAGGCAAGCAGATTCAAGAGATAATTATGGAGTCTGAAGCCTGGCATAAGATGGAATGTTTGAAAGCATCCTCTATTATGACATCTGAAGAGCGTAGCAAGTCCACATAGGGCCTAACTAACACTTTGGCATTCTGGAAATTTTCCTTTTTTCAACTGGAAATTTTTTATTTTTAGTAAGCAAAGAAAAATCAAAACATGTATGCAGTTTCCAATTATATCTAGTGTTAAATTCACTGTTCAAGCAAAGAATGTACAACTGCAAGCTTTGATGTGGAATGCTTTGAAGCTTCTGTAGGCCTACTTTCATGCATGGCAAATACATCTCTTATATAGATGATTAGTACACTGTTCAAATGCATAATTTTCTAATCTCCAATACTACGATATCATCACGAACGAAAAAACAAATGAAGTGATGCCCAAAGCAGCAGAATCTGCAAGTAAAAACAATACATACAAATTATATTTTATATGTATATATATATATTATATATATATATATTTATTTATTTATATTTATGCAATGCCTTTAAGTTATGAAGTAAGTGACTCCTAAAAAGAAACTCGTCTGTTCCACCTTCTGTCCTTGACTTCTGGTGTGTCTCACTTACCGGATTTCGACCTGGCTTCTTTAAATATTATATATATATATATATATATATATATATATATGGATTCTTTATACTACTTGTATTATTTAGTGTTACTTCTAATTATTAGCTTAATATTGATGTATTTTATTTCAACGCCTGTTTTATTTGATGAACTGGATCAATAAAAATAAAAATAAAAGATTATTATTATTATTATTATGATCGATTGATTGATAATGGATTAAGACTTTGACTTCAGTTTCACTTCAAGTGACCAATAATTGATGCTGTATGATCACAGCGCTATAGAAGTTGTCCGATTAGATTAGATTGGATATGGTAAGTTAATATAGCATTTCTTATAGAGAAACCACTTAGAGATTGTGGCAGTTTACTGACCTCAACTGCAATCATGATTACAGAAAAGGTTATTGCCATAATGCAGAAGCTCCAGAGCAACTTGAGCACTGCATTGTAGCAGCCCTAACAAAAAACAAACCATATCTATCACAGATATTGCTGCGAAATTAGAAACATCAAACTTAAATCAAGCAGAAACCTCTCCCTGCAGTCGCTTGCATATAATTATAAATACTAAAGAGTTTAGATCACAAAGCAAACCACACAGTGAAGCGCTAATCTTATATAGCGCATTTACAATAATATACGCTAAAATTTATGTAGCACTTTCACTATTCGTACTCGGTTTAAAAAAACTATTCAGCCGAATATGAATAGACTATTCGGAGCACTATTCGGTCCGAAGCGAATCGAATACGAATATTCGGTGCAGCTCTAATAAATAGTGCCATATTGTATGAGTGTATTGGACCTGACCAGGAGTAGAGAGCCTCGTATCAAAGATGATGACTTCAATCTAAGGTTCGGTTTGACAATGCAACCTATGTTGATTTCCCATGAATTCAGGCCAAGCCTACGATTCAAACCCAGGTAGAAGACCTGGAAAGGTGATATATAAGCTGCTCTGTCACTGCCACCCCATATCTAAAATTTTTGAATGGTTGTTAAAAATTATCTTCTACCACCTATCTTCACAATTCTCCTTCAAGTCTGCATACCGCAAGTTTAACTCAACATCAACATAATCTGCCTTTCTTACTGTTCATATTGACGTTGAGGTAGGATAGTCAAATGGTAACACTCTTGCTGGAAGAACAAATTAGATCTTGAAAGACACAGTTCAATGCCCGTAGCCCCCTCTAGATCGACTTAGCCTTCCACTCCCTGGGGATAGCTGTAAAATGAGAGGGTGCCTAACAGGCTGCCAAGATGTGTGTTCAATAAGGTCATGAAATTTGTACCATCATGTTTCAATGTTATTTACTGTGGTTTGTCAGTGAGCTTGTCAATAAACACGAATATTATTATTAGCCTATGTGTTCTAAGGATAAGGGAACAGTGACAGAACTCACAATACAATACAATACAACTGCCTTTGATATTGCCCTACTTCTTAAAGTGGCCACAAGCTCAGAAGTTGACACGCCTCGGCGGCGCAGAAGCAATGGGGGACTCTGTGAGCAGTTCCTTTAAGCGGCGATAGGCGTCGCCAGTATGTGATGTGGTCTAAGCAGTACTTCCGTAAAGTCACTTTAGCGTAAATAAACCATAGACATCATATATTAAATGTAAGATGTCTATGAAATAAACCTACCGCACAACAGAGCACACAATGTTACCTAGAGTAGCCAAACGACATCCCATCCTGGCGCCACCTATAGCAGCCATTTTTACAGAGTCCCCCATTATATTGCAGAGCAATTGTGTACGAAGAACTTGCTCAAGGTCCCTACACAGTTAAACCACGCCGGATGAGGGTCGAACCCATACTCTCGGCGTTACAGGTCAACTGCTCTAACCAGTCGGCCACCGTGGCCACACGCTTGTTCTTTACTTGTCTGATGCTTTTGATACTGTGGATCGATCTCTTCTTTTGCATCATCTTCCAGCATTGGCTTGGGGTTTCTGACCCTGCCCTACATGTAAATTGGTTTACTACTGATCTCAGACTTCGCACCCAATCAGTATATCTCAACTGAATGAAAACTATTGGTTTTGTGCTTTTTACAGATGTGTGCACCACAGGTTTCTGTATTTATTCTTCTTTTCTTTATATACCACACCACTAGGTAGAATACTCAACAAACACTCACTACGATATAATTTGTTAACACGTGTATGATACTCAAATCTGCTTCTTTTTGACAGTTTACCATGTCATTCAATCATTTATCTTAGTATGCGGGAAAGAATATTGGCTTATTTGCATCTCACCTCAGTGTTAATTTCTTCAACATCACCCTTTAGGCATCTGGTCATGTTGTATCCAACTTCCTTAGGATTCTTGCAGCATGAAAATGGTACTGCAGTCTGCAGAGTCATGTTTGGCAGTGAAATTGTTCGATTCCAATCAATTGTCTGATAATCGGTGTAGTTATGTGCTCCACAACATGAAAACTGAATCAGAAAAGAAAAAGACCACAGCTCGCAAGCACCAGTAAGCATCTGGATGTTCCTAAAGCGTTAAGGGGTTGTCCATTATAATTATGTCAAGAAAATGGGGAGAGTCAGAGGTTTTGGGGGTTTTGGAAAAGTTTGACAATTCTTGACAAGAGGGAGTGGTATTCAATACAAACTGACGTCAACAATGCAACAAATGGACAATGCAACAAATGAAATGTTATTTTTCTGCATTGAATCAAAAAATAAAAATAATTCATAATCATACAAAATTAATTAATCCTTCACCGGTTGTGTCCCTCACCCAACCCACACAGACCCCTTTAATATTATATCTTCAATTATGCAAATTTTTTCGACAATTTCAGATTAATCTAGCATTTCATTAAAAGTCATAGAAATGTTTTTTGCTAGGGGTGGGGGGGATTATTTGCGACATAATTTTATAAGGGGTCCTTGAATGTTTGACAGTTGTTGACAAAGGGAGGAGGTAAAAAAAACTGCCTAAAATTTGTTGACATAATTAATGGACGACCCCTAAAACCTTATCAGCTTTGCTGCAGACTTAACTGACTGGACACTAAACTGACAACGAATAGAAAATCAGTGTCCTGCATGTGCACCCTTTAACCATAGGGAAAGGGGCAGTAGCCCCACTTTGAAATTTCAATTTAGATATGCAAAATTAAAAATATTAATTTTAAATAATTAAATAGGTTTTGCCAACGTCTGCCTTGCTTGCTTACTAACTTACACACAGACAGTCTAGTAAATTGCATAATTGATAACATAGAGGCACTGTAGGCATTTGGCATGCAACTGCTATAACTTATAACCTTTCTGGCTTTGTATAGAAACTCTAGCATTTGCTCTCATGATATATACATAGCTCTTATGAGTAAACATAGATGGGCAAATAATCCCAATCACAATATAATAGCATAGTGTATAATATAAGAGAACAGTGTAATGTAATCTTAAGTAATCTAAGCAACATTGGTATTTAAATATATATTCATGCATGATAGTCTAGTGGACTGCCAACCAAGAGGTCTGAGATTCAAACCCCCTGGCAGAGAAGAAATTTGCTTAGAGATTTCTGTTCTACCTGTACCCCCTAGCTGCAACAAAACTAAACAAGATAAAGAAAAGAAGTAATGGACAGTCTGACAAAATTACTGATGAAATCATAACAGCCATATTAATAATGGATGATTGATTATGACGACAGGTGCAATTACAGGAATAATCAATATCAAGACAACCATAAACAATTATTGGAGGGCATGACAACGAGAGAGGAAATCAATCCTTAGAAATAAATCTTTGATAAAAGATCCTTGCAGAAAAATTCTAAATTGCGTGTACAATTTAGAGACAGTGAATATCTAATTGCCTGTACTGACTTTGGTTTTGCTCTGCACAAAGTGACAGCAGAATGCAATTTTAAAACTAACCTTCATTTCCAGTACGAGCCAAGTAACCTTATCAGCATTTGCTTCCACTACACGACCAGATACTGGATCCATGATCTGATCGATACTAACTGAAAAATAACCATCAATAGTAAGTCTATTTTAACCTTTTCATTTCTGCTTAAAGACTGTTTATTACGTTTTAAGAAGACAAAACTAGGGACCTGCCTGCTAAAGCAGTGAGCACAAACATTACGTACATGCAACTCCAATTAAAAATTGGAAGAATTTCTTGACGACACATCTTACATCTTAACGTTGCTCACTTCATTACCATTTGCGTTCATTCACTTTTTCAAATTAACGTGATGCAACGTAAATCTTCAAAAAATTTCAGAGCTACACAAAAGCTGCATCATGAAGACCAGCTTATTCACTGGAACTAAATTAATGCAGCTAGCGCAGTTATAAGAGCTATAAATGTAAATAGTTTTACATATGACTTAGGCCATGCATAGTTGCTTTTGAAAGGATTTTGAGAGGTGCAACACAGATGCTCTGTTGCAGTTACAATCAGAATTATTATTATTATTATTATTATTAAATAAATTTGTAACGCGCGCAAGGTCACACCGAAATGTGAATCTGAGGCGCAAGGAGAAATAGTGAGTTTTGAGCCGCTTTTGAAGGAAGGAAGTGAAGTTGAGCTACGAAGAGAAAGTGGTAGTCGATTCCATTCCTTTGGAGCAGAGGCGTGGAATAATGCACGAGAGCCCATAACTGTTCTGCATCGTGGCTCAGCTAGAAGACCTGTACTTGATGATCGCAGGCAACGAGGAGGGATGTAAGGAGTTAGTAGTGCATGAATATAGGTAGATGTGCTGGTGCTGAGGGCTTTGTAGGTCAAACAGGCCAATTTAAATTTTATTCTGAATTCAATAGGAAGCCAATGCAGCTCGTAGAGTAGGACTGAGGAGCATGTTCGTAGTGGGACACGCATCACTACACGAGCTAATTATATGTTCCCCAAATACATAACACGTTACATGATAACATAACAAGCCACATGATAACATAAGCGAGCTACAGGATAACATAGTAACCACACAACGTAACATAACTGCAGAGGTTGGCCTAATTTTTGACAGAATCGAGTTTTTAAGGACTGATCTTGTGGATATTGACCTGATTACAGCTTGCAATAGAAGTTATAAATTACAAGTCAGGCACTTTACCTGATCCTTTGTACTGCTCCTGCAGCGATTCATACAGCAGATCCTCACTTTTTTGCTGATACTGTAGATAAAAAGAAATACATATGATACATTTAGCCCTGTGTCCATTATTCTGTCGGCTAATTACTAGGAACACCTAATCTTATCCAGAAGCTTCTCTAGTTCCATTATCCTTATCAACATTATTCCTTCTTGTCAAATGCCCCAAATGGCAGGTCGAACTTCTCATGCATCAGACTGAGCAGTCTTTGTCTGAAAATTTTAAACTGTTCTGCCTCATGCAACAAAACGGACATTTAAAGCATAGCTTAACATTCATCTTTATACATAAGTTAAATAGCCATATTCTATATCTTGATTTGAAGATGCTCTACAAATATCCCGATAAATGCATACATCACACAAATTGCATTAATCCAAGAACGCTTTTAAGTTTCCAAGTGCAAGCACAGCAAGTACTGATAATAATTCAAGACGTTAAAGACATCAAAAGCACGTTGGAAAATGGAAATCAAGATTTTCAGCTCGGACCTGACCAACAGTAAATATTTACCCAACTAATAGGAGGCAGTATGCAACATTAAAAGAAACACATTATGAAGGGATTAACCAATCCATATGAAGTTATCACAATTATTATTTTCGTATACCTAACCACGTATGACTAATGTATGACTAATGACACTTTTAAGTATCTCACAAAAAGACTGTAAAAGTGTGTTTGAGATAGCTTGCAAATGCATGCTGCTCAAAGTCATAGGCAGTATACGTAAGCATGCAGTGGGAGACTGTTACACATGGAGGAAAACTGTTGAAATACTACATTATAATCCACGACTGGGAGGCAATTGCTAGAATTTTTTCCACCTTCAACAATCGTAATCCACTTAAAAGTCCAAAACAAATGACTGATTTGATCGGAGAACAGGATACTGAATAAATTGCACAGAAAATATCATATGGAAATCTAGAACTACCTTAGCTGGAAGCACAATAGTAAATATGATCAATGCAATCTCTGCAATTAACAAGACACCAACCAGAATCGCATACTGAAACACAGAAACAAAGTTCACAAATAAATATCGATTATCAAATTAAATGATCTTGAAAGTTATCAAATTCTGCAGGAATCAACAGCTCAATAGTTCATAAAAAATATAAATTCATGTTGACTGAATATTACAACCGATTCTCAATGCACTTGCCCTACACATCTGGGCTAGTTTCATGCCATATACTACAAAACCTACACCAACTCATTCACACACAATCGTAACATGTCGGCGAGAGGATGTAATGTAATCTAAACTGTAAACATATAATTTATACAGTGCAGTTCAAAAGGGAAATAATTTCAAAGGACCTTTCAGTGTTGTGTGTATGAATAGGTGTGTGTACATTTGTGTTTACATACGTACATGATTGTATCCTTATGCTTTAGCATTATGATTGCCAACCTCTCTGTGCTATTTACAGTTTACACGAGTAGGCCTACTGATGGACAGAAACATTATCATAGTTTTCTGGAGTGCCTCTGAGCAGTTTTTCTTGAACAGGCGTTATACCACAAGAGGACAGCTTGGCAGGCAAAACAGTTATATTACGGATGATTTACGCATGCGTTTAACGCCGAGGATAGATAGCACACCAAAACTTTAATGACATACTAAGTTCGTCCAACACATAAATGTGATTCTCTTGTAAACCAAAATGCGGTTAGCAATTGGTATAATAAACGATATACTTACTTACTTACATATATAAATTTGTAATTATAATTAAAGTTATGCTGGTCTATATAACTGAAGATTCATAAAGCACCTTTCTAAGAACCTCTCGAAAACAATAATTAAATATTTTATAAATCAGCTACTCCTTTTCTGCCTTGTTTCTCTAAAAGCAAAACTACTGTAATTACCATAACTAATTATACGAAGTTAAGTAAGTAGTCTTCATTTGCATCTTCGTCAAGTGCACGTGCTAATTATACACAAACAAGCTTTTTAATGCTAAATGAATACCATCATAATAATAGCATAGTGTATAATATTAGAGCAAAGTGTAATGTAAAGTCATCTTAAGTAATCTAAGCAACAAAACTAAACAAGACAGGCTGACCACTAGCAGTAGAACACTCCACATAATTGAAGCTGCAATAAATCCGATCAATGCAAAGATCATCACAAATGCTCCAAGGACGATCATGAACACAGATGTGCTCATCAGCAAATTCGGCACACGGGAGACATCCGAAACAATTTCAAATTCAGGGTTCGTCGACTTGAACATATTTGTCATCGAATGTTCGCCCATGATTCCAATTAAGCCAAAGAAAAGCATAGCAGCTCCTAAAATCTATACACAAAATAATGCCACAAATTAATAATAACAACAATCACTGGTAGATCCGGATGTTTACGAAAAGAGAAAGTCGTCAAGGCCATGTGTAACTTCATTGAAAATCTTTAAATCTGTCAGATGTTTTAGATGTCAAGACAATATTGTGTCATTCAAATTTCTTATGATTTTGTAGTCATCAGCCTTCATATTATACATAATATTTTAATTAATAAATATTGTTTCGTAGAGGCAGACAATTTTATCTGATTACTGCATCATTTCCTAGCTAAAGAAAGAGGACACAGTGAATGAGCTACATCATTCAACATCTGATGTAAAACAGAATTCTAGCAATGTTAAAGTCTGCTGTTTAAAGAGATTAATTCCACTAGTATCTTAATTTTCTCCATATATTTCTCACATGTAAGAGTTTATAACTTAACATATATAACAACAAGTATTTGGTATATGTAACTAGACAGTTAAATTAAGCCTAAGTAAAATCACTGCCTGTGTTAGCCTAAATGGTGTTAAAATCATTCAGAACAAAAAGTTCATCAGTAAGCGAACAGTTCTCAGATTGTGGAAATGCACTTACCAGAAAGACGATGTTAAATATGACCAATACGCAACGAGCAAATGTGCTGCAAACTAAACCCATCTTTTACAGCTTCAGTCACCACTGTGTAACAGAACACAAGCAAAGTATAAAAACAGTGGCAAGTTTACATATTCTACAATGGGAGTAGGATCAAACAATAGAGTCCCAACAGGGTGAGCTTACTGAAGTCAATTACTCTATGCCACATATTTGGTAACTCTAAAATTAAAGTTTTACAGCAAAATGAATACAAAAAATCAGCATGAAAGAGCTAAAAAAAATGTAGATTTTCCATGTAGTCTAAGGTTGCACGATGGTCTAGTGGTTAGTCAGCTGGACTATAAATTTTAAGGTACAGGGTTCAACTCTCTGCTGGGGCAGGTTTGTTAGGAAGTTTCAGCTCCATCTGTACCCCTAGCAAACTCAGCTACAATGAGGAGTACACTGGCCTTACGCTGTCAATGGGAAGATCAAGCGCAAAAAGATGTTTTAGAAGCCTCGTCTGGTGCCATTATTCAGAGCAGACAACTATGGGCTCAAGCGGCAAAAAAATTGAACTGAGCTTGATCAGATTGGTCTCACAACTAAAGTTCAAAGGCAGCATTAAGCTATGCCTCTATCAACATAATGGCCTTATCACACGTTTGGGGAAACTCTTTAAAATAGTCTAATTCAATAACTGTTACACCTTATATGCAATCTAAATACACTGAAAATTCCCTTCAGTTTTATACAGTTCTTCGGTGTCTTATGACTACCTCAATTATAGTCGCCTGGAGTAGCCTAATAGCAGACAGTCTAATTATTGGGCTCAAGCTTGATCATGGGTTAACTTCACGCGCAATTGCCCACAGTTAAAAAATACAGTGAATGTTAGCTCTGTAAACTTTACAGTAAAATTTATTTACACCTATGAATCAAGCAAAGCTGACAAAAATATTCAGAAAAAGACGTTTCAGAATTTTATCGCACTGTAGCAGACAGAAAAATGGCGTCCAAACACAGACTACATATCCACGCGTGGATCCGTACAAGACGATCATCAAAGGTCTGATTTTAGTATAATAAGACAGTATGCCTGTAATGCCCTGTATGCATGTAATGTATGTATGTCAACTTGTATTTATCTTTGTCCGCATGTATGCAGGGCCTAAATGAGAATGTTTGTAGGGACCTTGAGCAAGTCCTTTGCAAACAATTGCTCTGCAATATAATTGCATCTGTGCTGCCGAGGCGTGTCAACTCCTGAGCTTTGGGCCACCTTTGGAAGAAGGGCAATATCATAATTATGCAGTTGTGTTGTATTGTATCAAATACATCAATGCAAAATTGTTATATGGAAGTGTCCCTGTGGCGTTCAATTTCGCCACAGTGACCTATCTTCAGGCCTAACTCAATTTACAAGCCTATAGGCAGATAGACCGATGGCTATAACTTATCCAGCAACCTATCTGAAGGAAGCAGGTGGTTCTGTAATTTTGTCGAAAATCGTTGCCATGGATTTTATGTACATGTACATAATTATATATATATATATATATATATATATATATATATATATAAAACACCAACCTACGTGATGTCCAATCGTTTTGCATGGGTGGTTTCGACTCGCGTGCAGCTGTGACACCTTAAGATGTAAGAGGCTTGCACATGAACATTTGCTGTACAGTAGGCCTATATAATGCTAGATGCTATATACTCCTGGGCCTGTTGGCCTATCCTACATTATTATTATTATTAGTAGGCCTATTATTCTATTATTGTTGTATAATTTAGGTCTCTATAGTTTATATGTATTATATACATGCAAGTGTTTTAAAATACAAGTAGGGGCAAATTGCGAAGTCTATAGACGAGTTCAATCATAGGCCTCGTCCATTTATATTTCGATAGATCTGGGCCTATTTAAGAGTTGGTGACAGTAGCCTACATGTTTTAGGCCTACATATTGAAAAACGTAAAGAATAAAATCAAAAGGACATTAAATCGAAGCTTCAATTGAAACTTATGTCGCATTTTTTGTGCATATCGATGACGTAGGCCTATATAGCCTACGTAGGCTGTTAGTCTCTTTAGGCTACATATATTTTTTGTCTTTAGTCCTCTATAACTTAGCCAGGCGTAATTACACGTACAGCTTCGAATATATAGGCTATGTATATTTATATGTTCTCAGATTCTTTAGCACAGTCTATACGCAGTTAAGGCCTAGACCTACATCAAGAATCGATAATTTTCAAGTCGTATATCTACTGCGCCTTTACGCTGTTGACATGTAGGCCTATACATTATATAGGCCCCACGCAGCAACCGTTCTCCGCAATTATCAATAATACAATTCATTCTCTCTTGGTGTAGGCTACAGATCGGAGTTGTGCGTGAAGCTATTGAAATTACGTTTCAGCTCGAGCCCTCCTCAAGAAAGAAAATATGCTGAACAACTTAATTGCGTATAGGCCTACATAGCATCTTGTCGATTATAGTTTTGCTGCAGAGAATTCCGACTATGAGGCTACATGTATGGATATAACCTCCAGTGATCTTATCATTTTCGACTGCCAGGTAGGCCCTACAGACTTAGACCTAAGCAAGTCTTACACATTTCTTTTAGCGCGTAAAAGGTAAACAGGAACGGTAACACGTATAGGCCTACGTACCTATATACACTTCTGTTTTGTTTACACGCTTCATAAACTTGCCATTGAACTTTAACAGAAGTTATTTGGGTTCTCGATCTTTATATTCAATCAATCAATCAATCAATCAATCAATCAATCAATCAATCAATCAATCAATCAAAAGTTATATTGCTTTCCTTCAAGATCCCTACTGAGAGGCGCGTCTAGATTCTAACTCAAACGTGCACCTGACCTTTAATTCCCATGGGTTGCATGCATAGCCGGGTTGTCCTCCTGATCCACCCTTTGCAATTTGTGTCTCGCAGCAGCAACTAAACGCGTCAGGAATCACCAGCGGAGGATATAGTCTAAATATTATTATGTATGTCACATAGGCATATTGGCGCAACTTTGCATTGTGATAGAGGTGAACGTCCGGTTGGAGCACCATTAAAAGTGGCGGTATATTAAGAGTCATCACAACTTTTTGGTCATGTGCTGAAATTTTGTGAGAAATGACGGCGTTATTTTGGTTTGAAGCAAGTTCAAGCAACGTGACGGTTGTTTAGCTCCATCTGCCCCTCTGATGCTCTAGAAACCGGACTCAGTCCTCGAGGAGTTAGGACCGTTGGTAATTGTTAAGCCTTGTAAAAGATGTTTTGCACAAAGTTGGAAAATCAAATGTGATCTCGATTTTGATTGTCGAAGTGCTTACTGGACTTGTCCTGTTAAGCAAACTGATCAATGGAAAACTGCTTTTGTTACTCACAATGGACTGTACGAGTTTACTCGTGTTCCTTTCGGAATGATCAACTCAGGAAGAACATTTGTTAAAGCAATTAACATGGTTTTACAGCCTATAAATGAATTTGCTGAGCCCTATGTATATGACATTGCTGTGCATTCAGATGACTGGAAGATTCATTTACAGCATTTAGATGCATATTTAATGCAAATGAGACTGCATAACATTACTCTGAACTTAAAGAAATGTATCTTTGGTAAGAGTGAGGTAAAGTTCATCGGTCATGTGGTTGGTTCTGGAACGATTCAAATGAATCCAGATAGAATTGAAAGTTTAATTAATTTGAAAACCCCAGAAACGAAGAAACAAATTAAGCAATTGCTGGGATTTTTTGGTTACTATAGACAGTTTATCAAAGATTTTGCACAGATTGCGAAGCCTCTATCTGATTTGACAAGCAAACATGTTCCAGATAAGATTGATTGGACTGATAGACATCAACAGGCATTTAATTTACTTAAAGATGCTGTACGCTCTAAAGTTGTTTTATATGTTTTTGATGTTGGAAAACCTTTTAATTTGTACTGTGATAGTAGTGATTTTGCAGTAGGAGCTGTTTTAACACAGATGGATGATAAGGGAATAGAACGCCCTGTATCATTTATAAGTCAGAAATTGACTGACACTCAGAAGAGATGGGCAACTGTAGAGAAAGAAGCCTATGCTATTGTTTGGGCTCTAAATAAGTTGAAAGAGATAATAATTGGATCTAAAGTTCACATCTTTACCGATCACAATCCTTTAACTTATCTGACTGAATCTATGTCTAAGTCTGCTAAACTGGTGCGTTGGGCTTTAGCACTGCAAACTTTTGATGTAGAAGTTAATTATAAGAAAGGACGATTAAATGTTGTAGCAGATTGTTTATCTAGATTATAAGATTGTTTATTTTACTGTATTATATAGTATTAAGTTTATTGCATAATTTAGTACCTGATGATTTCGCAAATTTTTAAGTTTAATTTGCTCAATCCAAAGAAAGGGAAGGAGGTAATGTGAACTAATGTTTTGCATATATAATGAGCACAGGTGTTCCTTAGGTTGATATATATATATATATATATAATGTGTATCGATTGTTAAGCGTTTTAGTCTTAGGCCTTAGTTGCGCTGTCGGCTCGTGGGCGCTTGGCCTAAAGTAGCCTAAACTTTGGCTGACGATAGATTCTCTACACGTGCAGTTAGCGCGCCAAACTTAGAAACTGCTGATGACAGTGAATTTGAACAATACAGTGTAGTAGTTGGTTTAATGCAGTAGAGAGCTGTATGTTAGAAGTTACCGTTGAGTGGTAATTGATAAGAACTTTGATATTAAGTGTACGTTTGAAATAACTGTGTTTGAAGAAAGGAGAAACATTCAAAGAACTGTGTCAATTTAATTCTTAAACAGTTAGAAGACGTTGAGCAATTTATATGTAGAGATAAGGAAAGTTCTTGAGGTAGGTCACAACTAAGAAAGAAAAAGAGTTGGTGACAGTAGCCTACATGTTTTAGGCCTACATATTGAAAAACGTAAAGAATAAAATCAAAAGGACATTAAATCGAAGCTTCAATTGAAACTTATGTCGCATTCTTTGTGCATATCGATGACGTAGGCCTATAGCCTACGTAGGCTGTTAGTCTCTTTAGGCTACATATATTTTTTTGTCTTTAGTCCTCTATAACTTAGCCAGGCGTAATTACACAGCTTCGAATATATAGGCTATGTATATTTATATGTTCTCAGATTCTTTAGCACAGTCTACGCAGTTAAGGCCTAGACCTACATCAAGAATCGATAATTTTCAAGTCGTATATCTACTGTGCCTTTACGCTGTTGACATGTAGGTTGTAGGCCTATACATTATATAGGCCCCACGCAGCAACCGTTCTCCGCAATTATCAATAATACAATTCATTCTATCTTGGCCTAAGCTACAGATCGGTGTTGTGCGTGAAGCAATTGAAATTACGTTTCAGCTCGAGCCCTCCTCAAGAAAGAAAATATGCTGAACAACTTAATTGCGTATAGGCCTACATAGCATCTTGTCGATTATAGTTTTGCTGCAGAGAATTCCGACTATGAGGCTACATGTATGGATATAACCTCCAGTGATCTTATCATTTTCGACTGCCAGGTAGGCCCTACAGACTTAGACCTAAGCAAGTCTTACACATTTCTTTTATCGCGTAAAAGGTAAACAGGAACGGTAACACGTATAGGCCTACGTACCTACACTTCTGTTTTGTTTACACGCTTCATAAACTTGCTATTGAACTTTAACAGAAGTTATTTGGGTTCTCGATCTTTATATTCAATCAATCAATCAAAATTTATATAGCGCCCTTCAAGATCCCTACTCAGAGGCGCGTCTAGATTCTGTGGGTAACTCAAACGTGCACCTGACCTTTAATTCCCATGGGTAGCATGCATATAGCCGGGTTGTCCTCCTAATCCACCCTTTGCAATTTGTGTCTCGCAGCAGCAACCTAACGCGTCAGGAATAACCAGCGGAGGATATATAGTCTAAATATTATGTATGTCACATAGGCATTGGCGCAACTTTGCATTGTGATAGAGGTGAACGTCCGGTTGGACCACCATTAAAAGTGGCGGTATATTAAGAGTCATCACAACTTTTTGGTCATGTGCTGAAATTGTTTGCGACATGACGGCGTTATTTTTGGTTTGAAGCAAGTTCAAGCAAACGTGACGGTTGTTTATCTCCATCTGCCCACTCTGATGAGTCTGATCCTCTGGCTACAGGACTCCGGACCTCCTTATAGGAGTCAAGGGACCACTCTCTTGGACAACCCCTTTGACTAGACGCAGCGCTCGTGAATAAGCTGATGCCCTGCGCTTGGCTTCTTCGAGTGGCGCTTTAGAAGTCTAAGATTACGAATAGGCCTACGTACGTGGTATCAATGTCGACAACATACAACATGTATTACAACATACAACATTTTAGTCGGGGTTCCACCTTCATCCCTTCGCTGCCTGAAGACTTTCTTATTTCCTCGAGCTGTCACGCTGAGAGCGCCTCTGAATAGCGAGTACTGTAGGCTACGTAAGAGGCGCTTTACAAATTCTCAGATAGCCTACGATACGATACGAAACGTTACGATACGATTAGCAGTTATGAAACATAATAGAAGGGGCTTGCATGTTATCTGCGACAGACATTAAAGAGTCAGACAAAGCATACTAAATTCATATAATTATATGGAACATAATGGAAGGGAAGGAGGAAGAAGGCAGAAAGACAGAGAGAGAGAGGGAGAAAGGAAGACGAGAATGGGATGGGTCACCACCACTGTGTGGGGCAAAGTTGCGCCCTTGTCTATAGGCTACACTCAGCCGACCGCAATTTTACTGTTGCATAATCATGCACATAATATGCATAGGGGCCTACCGAAATATTTACATAGGCTATAGGCCTATTTAAGTACGTAAGTAGGCCTATATCCTTTATTCAACCAACTGCTAACCGCACTTTGGTGTACATGCAAGTTTGAAGAAATCGTGAATGAATCATCCTTATTATAAACAATTAATTTAGCCTATTCATATTATTTTTAATCCGGTGTTTATTGCCCAACTGTTTCTATCACTCATGTTACATTGATTTCAAGAATGTAGCGGCGCCACTGTTCAGGTGGCAATATCTTTAATGCTTAGCCCCATCTTTTTATGAGATTTAGTTCAGACGGAATCGAACATAAGATGTCAGATCTGGAGAGCAAGCAACCTCTGAAGGATCTGGAGATGGACTATGGAACGATGAGGAAATCGTCATCATCCGGAGCAGCAGCAGCGAACAGCGGGATGAGACGGTCTCTGACCCCTCCTCCCATTCCTAGCGACTACTCTGAGCCACCTCCATCCTACGACAGCCTCGACCATGGCCACGTGCACCAGCCGACAAGGCGACATTCGTGTCCCCCCAATCCGATGGGAATTCCTTATTTGGGAGGAGGAAAGGAATTCTACGATGCTGGAGACTATCATCAGCTGACGGCCTGCATTGTTCTCTCCTGTCTCGTCCTCTGGCTCTTCAATCCACTGTTCGGCATCATCGCTTTCACCATGGCAGGTAAATGTAAATGTTGGCTACGCGTTTTATATAGCGATCGTATAATGGCCTCGACCCTGCTCATATATTTTAATGCATTGATCGGGTGAAATCCTTTACCGCTGCTGCGTGCTGCCTGCTTTGAATGGGCGTTAATTGAAGGTCCCGTGCAAGGACCGTGCTAGCCCGAAATTTAAATCTATGAAACAAGCCAGCATCGGAAAGCGAACCCGCGATACGCACATAGCCTATATAGGCCTATAGGCCCTATAGTAGGCCTATGCTAACACACAGCTACGTATTCGAGTAATTTATCATTAATTCATTCATGTATTCATCAGTGGATTCAGTCATTCATTCATCAATCGTTCAGCCAGCCAGGCAGGCAGTCGAGTAACCTATTCCGAAATGAATGAAGACATCGACGATGTAGAAGAAGTCCGAGAGGTAATCGACGACGATCCAGACAATGAACTGATTTTCTCGAATCTACCAGAAGACAGATCGAGCAATGATCATCACGGACTTTTCACTCAAAACTGCGCAGTCTCACCTTTTCAAGAACTCCTACTCTGACTCATCTCAGTCATCTGAATCGATCTGGTCCACGGATTCGCAGCTGCTCTGCCTCTTCTCTTGACCTGTACCCCTGGAAAGTGGAAACCGGACTCGGACCTCCTTCTGACTACCCTTTGGGAACCCCTCTGACTTGACGCAGCGCCTGGTGCCCTGCGCTTGGCTTACGAGTGGCGCTTTAGAAGTTTGGGGTTTATGATTACGATTGAGTCCGTGCTGTCGTGCAGTCCTGCCACACCGCAGGAGTCTTGCAGTTAGTCGTTCTCTGAAGCGGACGTCCGCAGAGGGGAGGAGGGAGGATAAAGCCAAATGCGGACAAAGGGAAGGGAGGGATCCAAAGTAATCTTTTGCAGACGCCTTTTGTGATTGACCTCTACGGCCTTGCTATAATTGCTCCCCATATGCATAGGGTCCTATGAGCTCCATGTGGGCATGCTGATTTGGATGAAATGTATAGGCTACATGTACATACAATTTGCATTAACATACTTTAACACTGTATCGCATTATACGTTAACGTGATTTCCTTGTGTAGTTTTAGGCAAGAGATGGGAGGCTGAGGAGGACTACAACCGAGCCACTCATTACGCCAAAATGTCCTGCTACATATCCTTGGCCGGAATCATAGTTGCGGCGATCGTGGCATGCATTCTATTGACTATCTTCCTGAATGAATAGTCCTGATATTAATATTCGGCCTCGACATCAAGGGAAAGGTCAATACCTCCTCCATCGATCCATCATCTTCAGAGGAGTCCAGGACAATTATTGTATATTACACACTAAATCAATTAATCTACTAACGTAAACTTTTACTATGGGGTGTGCAATAGTCTAGTGGTTATACATGTATATGCTATACAATGTGTGCTCGACTGTAAACGGAGAGGTCGGGATTCAAATCCTCGCCAGTTAAGCTTGTTTCGAGAACTTTCAGCTCAAACGGTGCCCATAGCTGACTCAGCTACAATGAGTAGGCCCTACATTGACGTACGCTTAGTGGAAAGATGAGTGCGTTGGAGAAAGACCATATGGTCACCGGCCCTCGTTATACCGAGGCTATAATTAAGAAAACGAAGTTGCTAACTCCTCAAACCGGCAATAACGGTTAAACAGCTCGACATATATAACGTAGCCTACATTACATAGCGATATTATAAATCATAGTATGGTAAAACTAGTTCTGGTTAAATGAACTTCATATTACATCTGCATTTGCGCATTGTAAAGTTCTGCATAGACTATTTGTGATTATTGTACAGAACTTGTAAATTACGTTGAACAACATTCATCAAAATGAATGTTGTAAGATTACGATTGTATAATCAAGTTGGTCATTGAGGAAACGATTTGAAGTACACTGGTCTTCATCAGAGGTCATGTCTACCGTAATTCTCAGCTCAATGAATGTAGGCCTACAGTAGACCTACATACATGTAGAGTCTTACAGCACCTGGTGTTACCGTGAACATACATGTGTGAGGTAAGGAAAAGTCAACATCAGCGACCTCAGCAACTGTGAGACGTCATTAAACATGTCATATTTAACGGCACTTCACAAAACGTGATTTAGTTAGGATGATCCTCTTACTCACCGAGATCAAGACCCAGGGAAGATCGTCATGGTGATCCAGCAAGGGTTCGGCCATTATATAAAAGCAGTCTTCAAATAAGGGAGGGGAAAAGTGCGTTATCCCAGTCTCGACAGGCATATATTAATTTCGTATAATTTCATTACAGCCTGTGCCTTAAACACCAACTTCAGTCATACAGTAGCCTTCAGTGCGTTGAATCCTCCCTTAGCGAACTTAGCCACCTGGTAGACATGCAATGCCTTGTTTAGGCTATGTGTCACTTGCTACTGAACTTCAACTCTGAGAGCAAGACTTTGGGCTACTCCGGGACAGTCACTGTGTAGTGAATTTGAGCAAGTCCTTCGTTCACAATTGCTTTGCAACTCCGATACAATTGCCCCTGCATGCCTAAAAAACGCAATATGATAATAACAATATGCAAGGTTGCCTCTCAGCAGTTGACTTCCAAAGTACATGCAAATTGAAAGTTGTCTTGCTAATTCATAGTACAATACATGTACTGTACTTATTTTTGCCCTGGTAACATGACATTGTATTGTACTTATTTTTGCCCTGGTAACTACTGGAAATTTAATATCTATCAAACCCATCACTACACGTAAATACTATCAGTGGGTATTACTATTTAGAGTAATGCTCTACAATCTACAAAATTCAAGAAGAACACAAACGGAATTTCACAACCAGCTCACACTGCTTTGGCCCTATGGCAAGGCATATCATGTTAAACATCGCCTAGAAAACAGGATAGGCCTACATGTACAAATTAATGCTTTAAAAAAATCCTATGGCATCCACCACTGTGATGCAAACTGGGGCAAACAAGGTTAACAACATGGATCACACATTTCAACTTTAGAATATGATCTTATCATAAACCAACCCTGTCATACTATGGTTATACCATAGTAATTTGTATGGTCGACTCTCACAGTCCTATATGAAAGCTCCCTCGAACTTTAAGACATTCAATTAAATTTTACTAGCTGTTTTAGATCAATTTCTGAAGTTCACAGTGGATTGAATAGTCTGACGAAGCACAAAACTGGCAATAAACCTTTGAGAAGTTCTTAAATTGCACTATATAAATGCTTTGATAAAAAATTCCTAACCTGCTATGATAATAGCGCTCTGCTTATATTTATAAGCCCCAGATTCCCGTTTAAAAAATTACAAAGGATTGCTCAAGTTTACATGATGCTTCAAATAATTCACACACGATCAGGATCTGTCCGTAAGTTCAACAAAACTCCTACTCTCAGAAGATCACGCTAGCCCAGGCAGCAATCAACAGCATGCCTCCATATGGTGTCACTCTTCGGATTGTCTCGTTCTCCGTCAGAGCGTAACCATAACAACTGCCAGAAAAGAGCAGCGTGCCGAGACAAAAGAGAGTGCCAACCTACAAAGAAATGAAAGTCGCCATCACCATCACCGTTCTCGTAGGACTGAATGCTGTAGGCATTAAATGCCCATTGCTTAGTCTCTCTCCTCATTCACTTCCAGCCAGATTCAGCTCAATAAATAAATGGAAACAAAGTAATCTAGCCAAAAGGATAACCATTTGCCAGAATATCTATAAGACTACTGCTAAAAATTTTATTATGCAGCTGCAATTCTTTGACAAGGTTGGAGTTGTTAAGATTTTGCCCATATTGGTCATTACATGTATACAGTTTGCAGAGACATGCTACAAAAGGCTTGAACCTGCTCAATTACTGGGTTATAATTAAAAAATCAGTATGCAACCATTTCACACAGCAGTCTTTTACAAGATGATACCAGTACATACCAAATTGGGTCTGTTCGTCAATGGCACAGCCAGAAGCGCCAGAGTATGAAAGAAATGATATCGACTACCAGTCTCGAAAGCCTACAAACATCAATAAGAAAACCTTCTAACAAATTTATCATGTCACTTTAATAACTTTATTTTGTTTGGCCACATCTTTTAAATCAACAAACATAACTAAAAGCTTTTCATGCATTCTGGTATGAAGTGTAGAAGCTAATTCTGTTGGCGTGAGGATGCTGATTCGTAAACCGATGGTGGCTTATTTCAGAAATTTAAATCTCGGCCTAACGTGGTCTGTAAATGGGACCCTAACTGGCATGGCACACATTCAAACGGGCAGTGGTGGTGAAATTCTCATCTGATAAATTCGTTGAAAATGAGCATGGTTGAGAAGCACGGCCTCTATAGAACCATACGGCCTCTTTAGAAAAACATGTGCATTTACATTAATAGTCACAGTTACATTATAAAGTGAAGGTAAACAAATTCTCCATTCATTACATACTCTCATTATTTCTAAAGCCCTTATAGAAAAAACTTAATGAACACAAGCAAACAGTAGGGCCTACTGAATGGATAGGTGGATATTAGTTGAAAAGTTCTAAACACATGGATAAATGTAAATTAATTGTACTGACGAGCTTAAGCTGTTCCTTTCCTGGTTCAGGTCTCACAGCTACAATGAAGAAACACAGCATTTATTTAATTCAGACAACAGTGGTGGGATTCTGATATAAAAAAACTGGCAAACAGTGGCAGATATGAACATTCAAGACAACAGAATATGCTCACATAAAGCTATTTTGCTGTATGCTTTCAGAAAGGTACTTGGTGAACTGTAGAAATATTTATTTACAGAGAATTTATGTAATCTTTATTACTTTCAATTCAAAAGAATTTTTCAAAGAATTTTTCAAACTTCATAACTGCAACGAAATATAGCCTACTTTCATTATGTGGTTGCAACCACAAACCGATATATTTGGTAGAAGTATTAGGAGTTGTTTTCGACATATGGTTTCATCGAAGGAAAACAATTTTCTAGTACAAAGTCTAGCCTTTTTTACTTTCACTACTACTTACATACAGGTTTGTGCTGTAAAGTTCAAAGTGAAACTAAACCGAGTGCGACATTTGAGCCTTGCTGCATTTCTAATCAACCCAGTCAGGGCTCATCCCATACGAAACGACTACAAAACGTCTACCTCATTGCCATACGCATTACGCCCTGCATCTAATCTCGTTCTATCATACGTTTACATGGATTCCGTGTTTGGTAAAGTGCTTACAAGTACCTACCGTGCGCCCCATAAGCTCCCAAGCCAACAGCCAGAAGTCCAGAAACTCCAGCGATGCGAACGAACAACCTTCCGCTGGGGGCCATTACTTCTGTCACTTCGTGCACGACAACTCTTTCGACTTCTTTAGCTCCAGTCCGCACCGATGAAGGAATCCACTTGCTCACCCAGTTGACCGAACTACGAACAATTTCGGTCATTTTACTCTGACCCTCTGACGACCACTCCTGCACTTTTTCGACACCCAACCAGGCTGCCATCCAAAGGTTGTTCGACCGCCGCAAAACCTCCAATATCGCTCACATAGATATGCACCATGAAGAAATTGATGTCAAATCATTTATAAGCGTATTGCTATTGGTCAGTGAGGTCTCAGCTGTGTAGAGGTTGGGGCCTGAATCTCAAGGAGAGAGGTCCTACTTAGACAGAACCTGATACGTACAAACGGATCGCAGAAGGCCCATTTCACTAAATTGCAGGGATCCCAAATTTGGTTCTGCTTCACTCTTTGCCATAGGAACACTCAGGCACAGCGGAATTCGTGAAAGATTGCAAGCAATCACAAAAGCTACTATCATATTTCTCACGATGCCTGTCCCGCATGGTGGGTCCTCCTACCGAGTGGGAGGGACAAAACCCGACTCGAGGGCTTCATAAACAGGCTCAGTTGTGCCGGCTATCTACCCCCTCATGCCCTGATGGCTGAAACGATAGCACAAGCGACAGGCGCCTGCTCTGTTCAGAGCAGTCCAGGGAAGTATCACGTCTTCTGTGCCATCTGTGGCCTCTGCCCACTGCAGCGAGAACCATTGTATAACTTTCGGCAAAGGGCACACAACTTATCCTTCCCGATAAAGACTTGAACTCTATCTGAATGTCATATAGAAACATGCATTAAATTAACTCAAAAACAAGTAGCCTGTCAAAAACAATTAAGTAGGCTGTCAACTGTTATTGTTCACCTACAGCGCTACATCTTCTCCTGATATGTTTTTAACTATGCCTTAATGGGGAGTAATCATAATTTCTAAAGTGTCAATTAAAATCCAACCACTGGGCACCAGCTTATTTACAACTTCACAAGACCTGCGTCGAGTCAGAGGGTTTGTTCACATATATCAAATGGAGATCCATCTGGTGGCCATGGCAGAGACCATGTACTTATCCAGACAGGAGGTGCCCAACACATTTTCTCGTATTGCTGCAAGGATTTAAGATATTTAGTTCCCTAATTAGCCTATAGAGTATAGACCTACACGTATAGCACAGGGAATCTTCACCACTTCTTTGGTCTGCTAAGCACCAAGTCAGCTGTCAATTTCAATGTCTGGGCTCTATGTGTTTGTGAAAGCTCGCCAGTGGTAACTTTCCAGATATCTGTGCATTATGTGCTTATAGAAGAACTTAACCACTTAGACTAGCAAGCTTCACGTGGCGCATTGGATAACATCTGGCACAGAGACCGAGAGGTACCGAGTTCAGCTGTCAATTTCAATGTCTGGGCTCTATGTGTATGTGAAAGCTCGCCAGTGGTTAGTAGTCCAGATATCTGTGCAACATGTGCTTATAGAAGAACTTAACCACTTAGACTAGCAAGCTTTTAATATGTACCAAAAGGTGCTATATTAGATAGATACATACATGTATGTCTGTATGCCCGCTTTCAATGGCAATTGGTCAAGCTGGTAACAGTTTATGGTGCCTCAGAATGGACCATATTTAACTTTTGGTTAGGACAGATAAAATCTAAAATCTTCAAGCACAGGAGAAGGTCAATTAAACCTCGTCAATGGAAACACACCCAAGCATAATCCAGATTAAAACCTCATAAATACATATGCAGATGCAGGTTTCTTCAGGCAATTCCATTCTCGTACAATATAAATCCCTTAAAACTGATTCGATCGCTTATAACAAAACCACTTTCTTATAATTATGTAATGTATACAATGCAAAAAAGGCAGAATTGAATTTCTAGACTTTTCATGCAGGCAACCAAGATAGATGCAAATATATTTCACAGCGTAAACTTGCAGCACTTGAGTGTTAAAAAGAAAAATAGACCAAACAAGAATTCATTGTATGGTTCTCTATTAACATGCAATGTTAAAAAATTGTCAAGCTAAAGCAATTTACATGAACAGTACATCATCAACGAAAATGTTGATATTAATAAACCGTAATGAGAAGAAAAATTCTTAAATATTTATGTATACAAAACAGCAACAACATAATTACAAGCACTGAAACAACAATTTTCATATCGAACATGAAACAAACTGGTTCACTGGACACATATACTGCACAAAGTGGAGTTTTAATTTTAAAATATCTACAAAAAACCATTCATCTACAAATCACTTTCATTTTTTCATCACTTTAAGTGATTATCACATACATGTATATAAATGCTTTGATAAAAATATCCTGGCATGCTATAATAGTGCTCTTCTTACATTTATACACCTCAGAGTCCAGTTAAAAAATTACAAAGCATTGCTCAAGTTTACATGATGCTTCAAATAATTCACACACGATCAGGATCTGTCCGCCTGTTCAACCAAACTCCTACTCTCAGAAGATCACGCTAGCCCAGCCAGCAATGAACAGCATGCCTCCAAACGGCGTCACTTTTAGCACTGTGTCGTTCGCCGTCAGAGCATAAGTATAACAACTGCCAGAGAAGAGCAACATGCCGAGACAAAAGAGAGTGCCAACCTACAAAAATATGAAAGTCACTATCAAAATCATCGTTGTCCTAGGGCTAAAAGCTGTACGCATTAACTGCACATTGCTTAGCTTCCTTATTAACTTCCAGCCAGATTCAGGTCAAGAAATAAATAGATATAAAGTAACCTAGCCAAAAGGATAACCTTGACAAATTAAAGCAACTCCCTAAATATGTATTTCATCAAGTCATGTCAGCAAGACCAGATGAAGGCACTTGAGGACCCTGAAATTCTGGGGTATTCAGAAGCGCTGTCTCAAATTGCTTGCGGCCCCAGACAGTCCACTATTTACAATGGACCTAATTTATTTTTAACATACATGTAGGCCTAGAGTCTAGAGATCATAAAGAGAAGCCACGAGGTGCACTGATAGATAACAATTGTCAATGACACTCTATATAACTGTAATCTAGCCTCATCAGAATATCTAGCCAGCTTGAAGATTGCTGGTGGTTGTTTGCCACAATCTTTATAAGACTAAGTATTGCAACAAATTTGCCAGGATCTCTATAAGACAACTGTTACAAATTTCATTATGCAGATGCAATTTTTGTGATATAGCTTAAAGAACGTTCGAGGTTTTTAAGATTTTGTCTATGTATATTGGCGATTACATAATTTACATATACCGTGACAACGATGTATGTATACACTTTGAACAGTTTCCACAGAACCAATCAATACATGTAAGTACACAATTACTTTAGCAAATTTCCACAACACATGACATTAAGGTTGTTAACAAAATGCTTAATAATTATTAGTTTTATTTTCATTTACTTACATACTACACAAGGCAGTACCAAAGAACACAGAACTAAACAACCTTCAAACAAGACCGTTAAGGACAAGCTGCACTGGTTTCCAAGTCACTTTTAGTACATGCTCGTCGTTAAAGGGTTAACGACTAATTAAGGACTTGTCTAGATTATGGTACATTGCTATCATTCAGGGTCTCTGCACATGCCTTAGAGGCTGTGCTAATTGCACACATTAAAGATGTCTGTTTAATAATAATTAATAATAATAATCAAACCATCCATCTACAGTTCTAAGGATACATTCGATCAAGTCCAAATGCAATATATTCTACAAAATGCTTGAACTTACTCAATTACTGGGTTATAATTACAAGAGTAGTATTTATGCAAACAATCAGCAACGATTTCACGAAGCAGTCTTTTACAAGATGATACCTTGATAGTAGATACGTGTACATACCAACTTGGGTCTGTTCATCAATGGCACAGCCAGAAGTGCCAGAGTATGAAAGAAATGATATCGATTGGCAGTCTCAAAAGCCTACAGACATCAATAAGAAAACCTTCTAACAAATTTACTGTGCCACTTAACAACTTTATTTTGTTTGGCCACATGTATAAAATCAACAAACATAACTAAAATCGTTTCATGCATTCTGGTGTCAAGTGTCAAGTGTGGAAGCTGATTCCGTTGGTATGAGGATGCCGATTCGTAAACCTGCAATGGCGGCTTATTTCAGAAATGTAAATCTCGGCCTAGCATGATCTGTAAATGGGGACCTTAAATGGCATGGCATACATTCAACTAGGCAGTGGCAGTTAAGGATCTCACCTGATAAATTCTTTGAAAATGAGCAAAGTTGAGAACCATATGGTCTCTATAAAAAATGTGTGCATTTACATTAATATTTTAGGTAAAGAAATTCTCCATTCATTACATACTCTCATCATTTCTAGAGCACTGGCTTAATATGGTCTAAACTTTAAACTAACTCCAGAAATTCTGTATCTTGCAACATAGTATGCTGATCAGACTAGCAAGCTTTCAATATGTTGATCAGCTTGTTGATCAAATTAACAAATATACATATATATATATATATATACCTAACTAAACTAGACCTGGTCTAATGTTAGATATTTTAACTGTTTTAAGCTGCAACAGAAGTGAGAGCAGCAATCCAAAGTGTTAATTGTTTGTACACCTCCTTATAATACAACAACTTAATTGACAACCAAACAGTACTGAATGGACAGGTGGATATTAGTTGTAAAGTTCTAAACAAATGGATAAATGTAAAATGGTTGTACTGACGAACTTAAGCTCTTCCTTTCCTGGTTCAGGTCTCAAAACTACAATGAAGAAACACAGCATTTATTCAATTCAGACAACAGTGGCGAGATTCTGATATACCAAACTGGCAATTGAAACAGTGGCAGATATGAACATTCAAGGCAACAGAATATGCTCTCATAAGTTATTTTGCCGTTTGCTTTTGAAAGGTAGCCTACTTGGTGCACAGATTGACGAAAAGAATTTATGCTAAACAGCAGTTGGATTGATGAATTTTTTTTACTTAGATAGAAGTGGGATTGATGAAAAGAATCTAGCTTAAATAGAAGCTGGATTGATAAAGAATAATTCGTAATTAAATAGAAGTTGTGTTGATGAAAAACAATCCCTGCTTAAATAGAAGCTGGATTGATGAAACGAATTCTTGCCTAAATGGAAGCTGGATCGAGGAAACAGATTCTCGCCAATGTAGAAGTTGGATTGATGAAAAATAATAATGTTACAACGGGTGAATAATTCAATACGCTAAAATTGTATTTTAGCGTATTGAATTATTCGCCCGTTGTAACATTATTATTTTACCATGTAATGTTTACAACTTGCAATTGAACAGAAACATTTCCCAATTTTTCAGACTTCATGGTAGATCTCGAGGTACCCATTTACTAAGTTGCTCCGAATGTCAAAAATTTTTACCCAATGATGCCTCGCACCCAAAGTAGTCAAACGCGGCTATTCCCGCCTACCTCACTGTCATACGTCCTGAATCTCGTTGTATCATAGGTTTATATATCCATGGACAGGATACTAGAGCATCCTGTAAATATCAAACCCCAGGGGCACGAACCAGGACTAAGCAGTTCTCAATTAAATGCTCAGGTCCACCACTTTGGGATTCTCTTCCTCCAAATTTAATAAATATATTACACATGGCTCAATTTAAAGCTCAAATGAAACATTATTTCTTGAACACATAAAAAGAATATGACTCGATAGTTTGTACCTGTAGTTAAGATTGTTTATGATACAACTGTGAACATTATAATCTGTTTTGTTTTGATTTTTGTTTTGTTTTAAATCTTGTACTGCAATGTTTTGTTATTTAGTTGTTTGGCTATGATTTAGCCCTAACATTGTTATTTAAGTTGAATTTTCTATAAGCATATGATCATAAAAATCGTCTTGTCATCAGTAAATGTAATATGGAAAAGGGGCAGCCCTGCAATAGCGAAATAGTTTATTCTTTAGGGGCCGTCCATAAATGACGTCACGCACCTAGGGGGTCGGGGGTCGGAAATTTGTGACGATGTGTGACATGGGGGTGGGGGGTCTGAGTAGTGTGACGTCACACCAGGTCTATGTTATTAAATTTAACAATTAACAACAATTTAATTTTAATAACAACAGCACTAATTTTGAGGATTAAATTTTAATTATTTTTAAATTATTTTAATATATACGGGCACCATTATTAATAATTTTCTAATTATTTCAATATTTGGTCACCGTTAGAATTTAAAATATTCATGCTTTCGCTATTTGTTCCATGAAAGAGCATTTTGCTTCGACATGGAAATTGGTTTTAGGGGGTCAGAGCTTTGTGACGTCATTTTCAGAGGGGGTCTTACTTTTTGTGACGAAGTGTGACGAGGGGGGGAGGGGGTTAAAAATCGGCCAAAATAGCGTGACGTCATTTATGGACGGCCCCTTATGGCTGTCCTGTTGACGGCATCAGCAGATTAACTTTTTTGAAATGACTGATTGTTGTTAATTAATTGTGCTGTTGTTAAATCAATAAACGGCTGATTGATTGACTGATTGATATATGGATTCCGTGTTTGGTAAAGTGCCTACATGTACCTACCGTGCGTCCCATAAGCTCCCAAGACCACCGCCAGAAGTCCAAAAACGCCAGCAATGCGAATGAACAACCTTCCGCTGGGGGCCATTACTTCTTTCGTTTCGTGCACGACAACTCTTTCGACTTCTTTTGCTTCAATCGGCACCGATGAAGGAATCCACTTTTTGTCACAATTGGCCGAATTACGAACAATCTCGGTCATTTTGCTCTTACCTTCTGACCTGGGACTATTATTTCTGAACTTTTTCGCTTTGCCCAACGATAGATATCTATGAACCCAGCCACACAACCATCCAATACAAAGGTTGTTGACAAGAAGTCGCTGGTTGTTGACATCGACGTATATTGACCTTACAAAACCCTCCAATATCGCTCACATAGAGATGCATCATGTAGAAACAACGACCTTATATATAGATATGTGTAGAAATCATCGACCTATATTGAGGTCGATGGTAGAAATGGTTTCATATATACGGCTCTGGTTTAACGTATCGGTTGCCCGAAGATTGGACTGTTACAGCACAGAATAGATAAAGCTTTATTATTATTATTATTATTATTAGACTGTTATTTATAGCGCGCCTAAACAAAATTGGAATCTTGCACAAAGGCGCGTAACAGAAAAATCAATCATAGTAAATCTTAAACAGATGTTTTAAGGTTAGTTTTGAAAATCGATAAAGTTGGGGATTTGCGGATAAAGACGGGAGTTTGTTCCATTCAGCCGGGCCGGCTAGCGCAAATGCCCTGTTACCAAGTTTTTTGAGTGATCGTGTCACAACAAAATCACCTTGAGACGATGAACGTAGCCCTCGTCTGGATTGGAGAGAGGAACAGGGTGTAACAAGTGAAGAAAGGTATGCAGGAGAACAGTTTGTGTAGATTCTGTACATTAGAAGACAGATTTTGAAATTGATGCGAGCTTGTATGGGAAGCCAGTGTAGTTCACGGAGGGTCGGTGTGACATGATCCCGAGGATTTTGGTTCTTGATAAGCTTAGCAGCGTAATGAAGAACAGCTGTAAGAGGTTGAAGGGTAGATGCAGGAAGACCACAAAGGACTGAGTTGCAGTAGTCAATTCTAGAAATGACAAGGGCCTGTACTAGGGTACGAACACATTTCTCGTTAAACTTTTCTTGACTTGCCTTATTCGTCTGAGATGGAAAAAACAGGATTTGGTTATATTGGAGATATGAGTTTTCATAGACAGCGAGTTATCAAGAAGGACACCAAGGTCTCGGACAACATCAGCTGGTTTGATGGAGCAATCTGGGCTAAGATTGAGTACAGTGTGGAATAATTGTGAGTTAGGTAACGGGTTGCGGTAAAACCATATAAGTTCTATCTTGGAGGCATTCAGTTTAACTGGCCAGAGACCTGAGACAGGAGGTACCCATTCTACCCAACACATTGCCTCGTATTGCTGCAAGGATTTAAGATTGTTAGTTTCCTAATTAGCCTACACGTATAGCAGTGAATCTTCACCCGATTTTCTTTGGTCTGCTAACCGACATGTCAACTGTCAATGCCAATGTCTGGGCTCTATGTGTTTGTGAAAGCCTGCCAGTGGTGACTCCAGATATCTGTGTATAATGTGCTTACAGAAAAACTTAACCACTTAAGACTAGCAAGCTTTCTAGATGTACCAAAAGTTCCTATCATAGATAAGTTCCTATCTTAGATAGATACATAAACAACATGTATTGTATACGTCTGTATGTCTGCTTTTGCTGGCAATTGGTCAAGCTGGTATCAGTTTACAGTGCCTCAGAATGGACCATATTTAACTTTTGGTTAGGAAAGATAAAATCTAAAATCTTCAAGCACAGGAGAAGGTCAATAACCTCGTCAATGGAAACACACCCAAGCATAATCCAGATTAAAACCTCATAAATGCATACGCAGATGCAGGTTTCTTCAGGCAATTCCATTCTCGTACAATATAAATCCCTTAAATGATTCGATCGCTTATAACAAAACTACTTTCTTATATGTGTACTGACTCTACTGAGCAAAGAAGGCAGAACTGAACTTCAAGAGTTTTGGTGCAAGCAGCCAAGATAGATGCACATTTATTTCATAGCATAAACTTACAGCACTTAAAGTGTTAAAAAGAAAAAATAGACCAACCAAGAATACACGGTATGGCTCTCTATTAACAAGCAATGTTTAAAAATTGTCAAGCACAAGCAACCTCCATGAACAGTACATCATTGATGAAAATGTTGATATTAATAAACTTTAATGAGAAGAAAAACTCTTAAATATTTATGTATACAAAACAGCAATAACATGATAAAAGCACTGAAACAACAATTTTCATGTCGAACATGAAACAAACTGGTTCACCTGACACATCTATTGCACAAACTGGAGTTTTAATAAAAAATCTACAGAACACTATTCTTCTACAAATCACTTTAATTTCATCATCACTTTTAATGATTATCACATATATGTATCATGCAGTTCAATCTTTTCCCTTATATATTTCACCCCCCACCCCCATACTCCAAAGAACATTGCTAACACTTTACAGACACACATAAAACTAGCTAAATTTGATTTAGACTTTCCAGTAATCAAAAAGTGCTAAATAAAAGTGCAGATATATATACAGATAAAACAAATTACTATACAAGACATGCCTAGCGTCATGGAGGAAGACTATTAGAGAGACAGAACAGCAGGCATTGCATCGCTGACACGGCTACACGCAGCCTACTTCACCACTAGATAAGAAAAGGCCTTTCCTTGGCTCTGTCGTGATTTGTCGACTTTGATATCAGCCAGTTATGTAATAACAACGTAATAATCAATGGTCACTGCAAGATAAACTCCACACATAGTTCATGTTTATCAAAACCTAACCAATATCTTCCAACATATCAGACCGGGTTAGCTTCAACAGTCGACTACCTGCCATGAAAAACAGCTGAAGGAACTGGCCATTGTACCACCTAACACTACATGGTAACTATGTTCGTTTTGGCACTAAGTCTTGAACAATCAAGAATGTATATAATCGAGAAATTGAAAGAAAGACAAAAGTTACAGGTAAAACCCTGAAAATCCACTACACTGCACAGAAAGCCAGCACAAGACAATAGCATTAAGTGAAAGACAATAAAACACTCTTTAAAAAAAATAACTGGCACGAAACTGGACCCAACTGAAAAGTAACTGAACAAGCAACGGACATTATATTCTTTCTGGGAATGGCACTGGTCTTAGAATTATGGAATTCTATCCAAATGCCAGCATGCGACCTGGGGAACATATAGGATCCATACTGCCACATGGGACTCTTACAGCACTCATATGGTCCAGCAAAATGTTTATTGGCAGGATTATTATTATTATTATCCACAATACAACTTCTGCCAAAATTGCTGATCTTCTCTGTCAACCATTTTAATTTTAAATACATAAAAGTTAACATGATTCCTTATTTATTTTTTAAAGTATTTATTATGGATACAAAGTCAATAAACCTCAATCTAAGGCTGGGAGGAACATTTGCTAGGGTCAAGACAGACTATGCAAAGGCCAGGATTGTCAAAACCTATCTTCTTAATGTCTTGCATTCCATACCAATTCTATGAAAAAACTTTGGAACTAACCAATATCAAGGCCACAGAGTTGAAAATAGGCAAAATACTGTATAACAACAAAGAATCTTAGCGAGACAATAGTTCATAATGGTAGGCTATACACAACAACTTGCACAGTGCCAATGATCGGTTGGCTACTAAGGTGTCATACCTCTCTCTTAACAATACATGCAATGTACAACGACATTCACAGCAACAGTAAATCTCTAACACTGCATCACAAAGAACTTTGCAATTATTCGTAAGTATATCAATTCAAGATCAATACAGATAAGTGTAGATCAATATATATAATCAGTAGATCACATAGATCAACACATGCAAGTGGATCAATTATATAAGATCAACAGATTTACTACATATCAATGGGGATCCATACATAAAATCATTACTTATCAGACAATTACATAAAATTACTTTGAACCACATCACAGACTCATATTTCTCGCATATATGAAACTACGCTAGAATAGCATTCACAGCTTTCATGTTAAACAATAGAAATTAAAACTAAACTACTGGTATATATGTGATCATTGGCAGCTGTTTCGATGCCCAGAAATCTTCCAGTTCTGACACAGACTAACAATTTACATGATTCGAGTCTGTTTAGGCCGGCTAAACTTTTTCAAGACTCTCGGAATTATCAAACAATCACTGATCGGTTCAGTAGAGAAGACAAATAAATTCTGTGTTTATAAGAAAAATAATTCACTCAAAGTCCTCTGGTATAACAACACGATCCATCAGTTTAAATCAACCAGTCTTCCATCTTTTTCCATGTATCTATATGGCAATTTATATAGCACCTTACAGGAACCTCACGATATCAGGCGTATAGAATTAGAACTTTGCACCCATCAGTCACAGCATCATGCACAGGCAAACACACAGAAGTCCAACATGTATGCATACTGAAAAATAGCATACAGGTACACTAGTATACAAATACAGGTGTAGTGATATACACATACGCACTGAATACAGGTGTACAAACACAAGTATAACGGTATTTGCATACAGGTTTACGCATATTCTCCTAATACAGGTAAAAAATACAGAAATGATGCATATGCATATAGGTACCGGTATACGTGTGCAGATTGCAAGTACAGGTATCACGGCAAACAGGTAAATGCATGAACTTACAATGTAAACACTGTACACAAGTGCACACACTGAATCGTGCTGCATATCATAGATTATTATTTTTATTATTATTATTACAAATATTTGTAACGCATGCAAGGCCACACAAAATGTGAGTCTGACGCAAGTTTTGAATCATTTGAAGACACTCAAAAATACACAAAACAGAATCAACGTTATAAGCGCCACGTGCATCAAGGACAATTAATATTTCAAAATCAAATATAACTAAAACTTAAGTTTATGTGGTATACTCAAAACCTTAAAGTGTAGTTTCTCCACAAAACAAGAAGAAAATCGAAGTTCACATGCAATATTAAAAACTGTACAGTGTCGTGTAGTCTAACACAGAGTGATGGACAGTAAGTCTCGAGTTAAGTCGATCAAAAGTTATCTCAACATATCTGTTCCATTCACTGCTGCCCTCTAGTATGCTCAACTGGAAGCAAGTACCTAAATATAACAGTTGGTGGGTTATCAGATGGTGACGCTAAGGGCGCAGCTTGCTCACAAAGTCGTCAGGGCTAACCCCTCCTCCATTAATTGTTGTTGCTTGAACTTGCCGCAAAACTAAATAACGCTGTCACATCGCAAAAAATATTTGATTAGGCCAAGAAGATGAAGTCGTTGAAAAATCCTATCAAGGTCCACTTATTGGTCAGATGTAATAGATTCGTGCAAAGATACACAAAAACAACTGGAATAGAAATGCAGACATACACAGATCACCATGTCTACACATACACACAGATCAGACACACAGAGACTCTTAAAGAAAAAAGTAAATGTTTGCTTATCGTACTATACTTACTTACAATGCTAAAAACTCTATTTAACATACTCGAAGTATGATCCCAACCACCATTATACCTACCTAAGGTGTTGAAACTGTTTAATATACTCAAATTACGACCCCAACCGCCATTATACCTACTTACGATGTTGAAACTCTGCTTAACATGAACAGAACCTGAATTAAAATTATTATATTATTTACCATGTATGATAGACACACACACACACATTCATACACAGTTGCATTCTTGACTGATTCTGCCTCGGTGCTCACGATATGTTCAGCTGCTTTATATTACTTAACTAAAATCGGGAACTGAAACATCTTCCAATCTCTTCCTAGCGGCCGTCGTGCGCTAACCGTCCGTTTATTGCTGCAGCATTTCGGTCGCACTGTTCACCCGCTGCCGTTCGTCATCTTCCGACGACGTAACATTCGCCCTGTCAGGACTGTCAGCCTCTGAAGTCACTGTTCGATCAAGGTTTACGCCACTGTCGTCGACAGCCACCGACACTGCCACGACGTCAGTATGTAAAGCGTCGGCTGTCGATGCCCTGGCGGTGGCAGTGGTGACAGACGGACTGTACGCTCCGTTGTCGGTGCTCGTGCTTCCGTTGCTCGACGTTGGTGTCGCTTGTGGTACTTCCACTTCCGTGAGCGCAATGTCCGGTTCCTGGAAGTGGTCGTTGGTGAAGAGCAGCTTTTCCTTCATCGTGTGCGGTGGGTGAGTTATTTTGGTGTGTGAAGAATGCACGGACATCGATTCCATGCTGTAGAGAGCGGTATTTCGACGAAATCTGCAAATGCAATTTGTCCACGAATTGAAACTAAATGCATTTTCACAACAATCTTCAATGGCAAATTGTCCATAAGATGAAATTAGGAAATAATCAACAACTGCATGTTGACTCCAACTTTCTTATTGACATTAGTTTAAATCAACCAGTCTGCCATCTTTTTCCAATTTATATAGCGCCTTACAGGAATCTCACGATATCATGCGTATAGAACCAGAACTTTGCACCCATCAGTCACAGCATCATGCACAGGCAAACACACAGAAGTCCAACATGTATGCATACTGAAAACTAGCATACAGATACAGGTACACTAGTATACAAATACAGGTGTAGTGATATACACATACACACTGAATACAGGTGTACAGGTGTGCCTTCTTTCTTATCGACATTAGCCTGCCTTCTACTCCCTAACGGTTTGGTTCCTGGAAAAGCTGTCCAGTGGATTTTCACATAGACTGCAGTCTTACTTCAAACAGCCCACAGACTGATACCTACAGTGTTGCGATAATGGCACCGTACACAAGTCTCTAGATTAGATTTGATTGCATTAGTGTAGAAAATTAACGTCGTCTTCCTCAGCCTCAAACGATCAAGAACTGTTTTCCAATACTGTTTGTCAACCTCAAATAATCAAGGACTGTTTGCTATAACACAACAAATTTATCGTGCTTTGTAAAAACCTAACAACTATTTGCTAATGTAGTAAACTGACAAACTTCAGCAAAATCTAAAACAATCAATGACAACTGCTACAGTAAGAACTGTGCAACACTGTGATCTGACCACATACAGTGTTGGCTCATAGTAAATTAAGTAAAGTCAGTAAGAACATCCTTTAATAAACCAATTGCTATCCACATTTTAGTGTAAATTGATATGAGCAATGTAGTACATTGTTACTCCCTTCACCTGCATCACATGCAAGCAATCATCCTCCCACCAGTTTTCAATCACCCATCATCATCAACAGACTCGAACACGGACCACGATTACAGTTCTCGTCAGTTTCAGTGCACCACAAACTAGTTTTCATTACTTCGCTGTACACCTTAAAAAATATATATTCATAATTATCGTACATACTTCTGCGCTATCCAGATGATAACTACAAGAACCAGTGAGACGAGATCTGTCGTCAGCCAAAGCGCAAGAAACTCTTCAGGTGTCTGTTAAACACATCAACACACATACAGTAACATTCACCATGACTAAATAAATAAGTAGGTAAGTAATCTATATTCATGCCAGACAAATGCCAACACTTAATAAACAGCAACGCAGATGAGGATGAAGAAGAAGATAGAAGAATGGTTCTTTAAGCTAGTGTGAGACCATGGGTATGACGTGGTTGCAGGTAGGCAGGAGCGCCTTGTGTATGTTCGAACTCTCTTTATTCCTTTAAGAAATGCCTTAAAACAACTCAATATTTTTCACTGGCTTTCAAACATCTGGATATCACTGCTCTTCACCTGGCGACTGACTAACGTGCCTACGATTCACGTTTCTGTGTGACCTTGTGCGTGATAAAAATGTTAGTAATAATAATAATAATAACTATGGGTAAGACGTGATATAAACTTTATTTTCTTAACTTCAGCATAGAAGGAGGGGGTGCAGCTGGCCAGATCTTTCCCTTGCCACATTATCTTCCTAAAGTGTACAGCGAATACGCTCATTATATCAACGAGCTGTGGGCTGCAAGTGGAGCAGAAATGTTGAAAAAACCATTTGGATTAGTAAACAGCCACTAAAATGCCATATAGTGAAGTCTTCTTTAATATAATCACACAGCAACATATTGCACTGCATTGCAAGGTCTTATCAAATTGTAGCAAAGAAATCAGTTTCCTTGCTGGCGGTTTTTGGTGCAAAACATTTAAACACTGCCCTGAAATTAAACACCAAAATAGTATGCTAGAAGTATCAACCAGACCCACTAACCAAATGCCAGACAGGACGAGAGACTCCGTAAAACAGAGAACATTTGTTTGTCGTTACGGAAGAGACGCCCATGCACCAGTAGAGAGAATAGAGCCACGGTGAGTCAATAACGTACATGTTGACAGATATATTCTCCTCATTGTATGCCCTACAATCACAATTGATGTGCCGGTATATAAATAAACACTTGAAGCACTGTCAAACACTTGAATACTATCATAATACAATACCAGCATCATAAGCCTCATCGACATCAAAGAAAACTATCAGTATTGTAAGAATCTTCAATATAATTCCTTTAACAAAAGCTTACGTCTGCATTTTATAGTACCGTACACGCTAGTCATTAAATTGTTAATGATATAAGTTGATCTTTCTTACTTTTTAGAAGCTGGGACACGTCAGGGGTTGTGAGGGAAGGGTACAAAAGGTTGCGGGGATGGTTAGGGAATGGAGGTTAAAACTAAAAATGCCTGGTGGAGACACATTTCTGTCTCATGTCACTCTCTAAATGCAAGTTCTCAGACACGATTAGGTTCTACAGCTAACAAATTCATAATGATTAAGTAACTTACTTAATCTGATCCCAGAAGATGTCCGAGTATCCAAAGTTCACATGTGTGACACCACTTTCACGTAATTCCTTTGGACTGATCGACTCGTCGTTTGCTACTTTTGTAAAGTCTGTACTGATGTTCAGACTGTTATAATACAACCACCACATCTGAAAGAGAGAAAACAGCTTTTAAGCAAACCTTGTCTTTTAAATGGATAATCTCGTGCATTGGATCAGATGTATTCCTCAGCCATAGGCAGATCAGGAAAGACGTTCAACCTAACTTCAGTCACAATTTTTAGATAATTAGACAACCATGTTCTAGCACCTTCATCAGGTCTAAAAAAATGTTATATAAAAGCCAGATCTAGATGTATTACTCTTGAGATGATGCATTCCATGTAACTAACTAAATGGCAGTTTTTCTGGGTTCCGTGTAGACACTCAAATGACATTCATGCTTTCTCAGTGGTGGGCCCAACTGTCTGGAATGGGCTGCCCTTGGAATTGCGTCTGCTTCCCAGAACGCTCTCTGACTTATTCTATGTTAACCTGAAAACTGTTCTTTTTGGCCGTCCTGGAGTCGGGAGCACCTCTGAGTAGTTACCTTGAAGAAGTGCTATATAAATCTCCTGAATGAGTGAATGAATGAATTCTGTAAGATTACTAAGCTATACATCTAATTGTAATTGTAATTGTAATCGAACATTTATATAGCGCCACTCAAAAATCAGCAGCGCTCTCGACCTGCTTCAGTGCCTGCATCAGGGAACAAGAAAGTCTTAAGATGTCTACGGAACTGGGAAGGAGAGAGGGCTAGTAACTCAAGGCGAAGGTCTCATCCTCAAAGTTAAAGCACAATTCTGTTGTTGTGCGGCTGAAGCATTTATTGGTCTGATGGAAATAATTCAGGCTTATAGGGCTGCATCAGATATGAAATTTCGATGCAGAATCTCTTGATTTGATCCATAATCCTTGCAGAATCTTTCCTCAATCCTTAAAATTCGATTTTTATTCATCCAATGGCAGACACTGCCTCAAAATATTTAATTAATTATGAAAGGGTTTCTACAAACACCGATAACAATGAACTCGCATACCTTGTCACTGGGGAAGCTAGAATTTGTGATCGTTTCAACAATCACACTTCCAAAATCGTCCATATACGGATGATCTTTACACTTGTCTGCATTGTCGGAGAACTTTATATCGAACATGACGCTACGGTTGGTACTCTTTGCAACATCAAGGAGATCAACAAGCTTTGGAATCGTCTGATTTCGGAAGAGAGCCTTCTGACTTTCAGTCAGAGAAGGAGAATTAGGAAACGGGTTATTCTACAAAGAAAATCATTTGCAACAATTTAAACAATTGGCTCATCAGGATTTCTAGCTCACATACATGTGCCTACCATTGTTATAAGGAAAAGTTTAACTCGTACATGTATATGCCCAATACATATTTTTGTATGTCTTCTGAATTTTTCTCTGGTCAGATTTTCCAACATGGGTCCAGTTTGAAGTCATCATTGTTAATAATTACAAAATTATTACTGAATTATAAATGAAGCACATTCATTAATTAGCATGATATTAATGTCCGACTGGGTGTGTCATAGTGTAGTGGTCAGCGTGATGGACTGTCTGTTGTAAGACGGGGGTTCAACTCCCCACCACGGCAGAAATGTCTTTTGACATTTGGCTCCACCTGCACCCCCTAGCGTATCCTGCTACAATTACACTGACCACACCCTGTCAGTGTGTAGATCGGGCGGCAATGGGGTGACTGGCCACCCACCCACCCTTACACATACCAAAACTAAGAAAGAGCAGTCACTAATGCTTCATAGCCTTTTGGCTTTAGCTTAACAGACTGCTTTCTACTTCTTCTTCTAATGTCCAAATACAATTCAATAAATTATAATGCCATTGCTGATTTACAATGCTGACCTTAATGAACCATGATCCAGCATCTAGTTGTGTAAGATCAGACATGTTGAACCAGCAAGCGGCCAATGACTTCCTGTCTGGAAAGACTTCATCAACGTTAGTTGTACGCCGCAAGTCATCGTCATGGAGGACAAAAGGAATACCGTCATAGCTACAAAAAAAATTGTTGTTCAATAAATACACACAGAAATACTCTAGACGAAACAACTAAACTAACTATTTCATGGAATGCACAAAACTACACATTTTTCTGCTGCCAGGCACAACAATCGACTACAATGCAACACTTCAATAATTACATGCATATGGGGTGCAGTGGTGTAGGGGTATGTTCGGTGCCTTGAAGCCGGAGGGTTGTGGGTTCGAATCCACCTCAAGCCGGACGTAGGGACCCTTGGCAAGTCCTTCCGAATTGCTCATGCGCTTCGGCGTGAAATTCCGATTCAGTGTCCGTGCTATAGTCAGGGTAGAAATTTTGAAGGGGCGCTAAAACAAGTGCTCATACATACATACATATAGGTACATGCATACTTACATATGCACATATGCATCACTGCATCCAGATTCCAAATGTTCACCCATATACCATTGGAACTCGGGTTTCTTGGGCAATGCCTGGTGGTCTGTAATCGTTTTAGCAACCGATCTCCTTTACCAATAAAAAAGGAACATATTACAATATTATTACTGCCATGGCCCACCATCGTGCCTTTGCCATCATGGACCCTTCTTTATGGAACGACCTTCCCCCTCAATCCACAGTAAGATTTTGGTTGGGGTCCCATCCTCATCCCTCCACTGCTTGAAGACTTTCTTATTCCCTCGAGGCTGTCACACTGACAGCGCCTCTGAATAGCCTGTTCTGTAAGAGGCACTCTATAAATTCTCAGATATGATATTCCAAACACATCATCGTATTTCTGGTTACCTGACTGAGACATCACTTTCTAGTACCAAGACATCATAGTCAGCTGCAATCTGAAAAGCTGCCAATGTATTTTCTGGAGCTATCTGCAAATAACAAAAAACGGATTTTTTGAATGGGTGGAACAGTGACAGATTGCTAAAGCCTTCCATCTCCGAGTTCTCAGTTCAAAGAAATATGTTCTTAAACAGCTAGAACATGTCAAAACTTCATTACTATTATCATCATTATGATTAACTTATTATTATTATTCTCATTATTAGTATTTTTTGCACTGAACCCAAGGTAGATTTGAAAAATAATAGTATCATTATTATTATTAGAGGGTGTTCGATAGCATAGTGGTCAATGTGCTGGACTTTCAATCTAGAGGTTAGGGTGGGGGTTCAAATCCCAGCGAGGGCAGAAATATGTTTCTAGCTTTCTGCTCCATGTGTGTGCATCTAGCCAACTCAGCTATAATGAGTATACTGATCGTAAAATGTCAGTGGGAAGATGAACGGGTGAGGGAGAGGACTGGCCACCTTCCCCATATGCCGAGGCTAAGAAAATGAAGTCGCTAACATTTCATATCCATGGCTGCCTCAGGTCTAGCTTAACGGACTGATCTTCTCTTCTTTTTCTCATCATCATCATCAAAAGCATGTGACCTGCATCATCGGAAGTCGCCATGATCATCATCATCATCATCATCATCATCATCATCATCATCATCATCATCCTAACCTTACATTATAGCAAATATGGCAAGACAATAATACTGACCAAACACTTAGTTAGCTAAAAGGCAATAAATGGCTCTGAGCAGTGTTTCCGTTAGACTCCAAAAAGAGGGCGTATTTATGCCCTGACCTAGAATTTCTTTGGACGTAGCTCATGTATTTCGGCTATCTCACCGAAAAATTTGGACGTTTTTTACGGACGTAAAACCGCCATTTCGGCTTAGTTAACGGAAACACTGGCTCTGAGAGTGGCAAAGGGGACCAAAAAGCTCTTGAAGAGTGATAAAGAAGAAGACCTAAAATGGTCTTATCTGGCTCCAATCTTCCTAAAGCAGAATGTCGAACGTGGCACTTACCGCTGAAGCGCCTTTGTGGGCGACCAGAAGAGGTTTACTTGGAAGATCTTCGTTAGAACCGATGCAAGGAGACTGGATGAAGATCGGAGAGATGTAGAGACCGATCATTATCAGAAGATACAGACAAAAACACGCTATCCGCAAGACTGCCTGAGATGCTGAAACCAGTGCAAACACCCCCAACAAACAGGTATGTAGGTTTGCATGTACTTAAGCGTATGTAAGTATAACCATAACCATAATTTATATTGTTTACACCATTGTACAAAACGTTGAACAGTTGCATATAAACAGTAAACATCATAAGGTACAACAATAGGAGAACTTAAAAGGGGCCGAAACCCCGCTACTTAAGGCCACCTGTACATCATCATATTATATTATATATGCGAATTGCTGACAGTAGGTAAATTGGTTCAAGCGTGTCCTAAGCCATGTTTGAACACTCCAGTGGTTGAGCACTCCAGTGGTTGAGCACTCCAGTGGTTGAGCACTCCCATGGCTGAGCACTCCAGTGGTTGAGCACTCCAGTGGTTGAGCACTCCAATGGTTGAGCACTTAGCAAAGTCAGCACTCCAGTGGTTGAGCACTCCAATGGTTGAGCAATGAGCCAGGCCACATCTAACAACACACTCCAGTGGTTGAGCACTCCAGTGGTTGAGCACTCCAGTGGTTGAGCACTCCAATGGCTCACTCCAGTGGTTGAGCACACAAGAGCACTCCAATGGCTGAGCACTCTAATGGTTGAGGAAGTGTGTGTGGTATGTGTAGGATAACAGAGCAGTATTAAGTAAAGCCATCTCAGTAAACTAAAATTCCAGACCATAGCAACAACATCTTAACACCCCTTTTTGAAGACAAACAGTCCAAACCTACAGAGACAACAGCTAAATGGCAGAAGAGGGACACAGACAGAAGCACAGAGACAGTGAAAGACACAGCATCAGACAGAGCCAGACAGACAAAATGCACCACAGACAGACAGACAGCCACAGAGATGTGGCAGAGATAGCCACCGTCTCAGAAACAGACAGCATCAGATGAAAGAAACACACACAGTGTCAGACAGAGAGAGAGAGAGACAGAAAGCGTCAGTCAGACAGTGACAGCCACACAGAGAGATGGAGACATAAAGCATCATGCAGGCAGACAGAGACACCACACCATGCAAGAATCCATCTTCCTGTACAGTTGAAGGCATGCTGGGACTTTGCAACCAAATGCAAACAACACACGGTTCCAAAAAAACTGTAACGTATTAGGTTCTAAGCCCATTGCCCAGCATCATCTCATCTGACCTTCATTGGACCAAGTCTCCTTTTCGGCGTTCCGGTCCATTTCTCTTTCCGGTCCATTTCTCTTTGCGGTCCATTTCTCTTTATATAAATCCTTACATTCAGTCTCTTTGTATCACTGTTTGTCTGTCTGTGTCTCTGTCTGTCTGTCTACTTCCCATCCTTCTGCAATTGCTGTGCATTAGAGGAATTTACGGCTCCCTCCCATCCTCCCACCAACACCACCATCACTCTGATCCACATATTTATTATCACTATTATTATCATCCATATCACCACCTCAACATTACCAATTATCATAGCCACATGATTATCACGAAGCAGTTGGCAAAGCCACTTCATGGAACCACAACCATTTGCCAGAATCCAAATAATTTAATTAGGCCACAATCCAGACCAATCAGCAGAAATTCGCTTTCACCAACAGACAACAGAAAAACGAGCAGAGCTGACACCATACAGTCGCTACACAAAAACGTTTACATTGACACTTACAAAAGAATCCGTAACAGGAGTAGAAGTCCAAAGCCCCGTTTGGACATCTACTACAGGTATGAACTCTTCTACCTTGACTCTGACAGTGAGCAAAATTTCCATCCAGGATCCAACCAGCAATGAACCAGGTCAGAAAGGTCATCAGAATAACTGCACTGACATGAAGGAATGGGCTCGTTATCTAAAACAACAAAAACAACTTTAAAGTTCAAAGGTGTAAAGAAATACCAAATATCCAGAGGAGTCATAATATTATGTAAGTTATCATGTGCCCATCCCAGACATCAAAATGCAATAACATCAACCTGACACTTGATATCTTAAACGTGTTCAGCCGGTTCAAAGGCAAATTGTTTGCCCTCTTGCTAATCTGGGTCAATAGAAAACTTCATCATAAAAATATGTTGAACCATCCACAGATGCCAGATTGTTTGTGTTGCTACAAGTGTGTGCACTCGCATGTGCATGTGTGTGTAATGTATCTATATGCTTTGTGTAACTGTATATTAAAATGTTAATTGCGCTCGCATATGCATGTGTGTGTGTGTGTGTGTGTGTGTGTAAAGCATATGCTTTGCGTAACTGAATATTAAAATTGATAGTTAAACTATTATAAATACCGTTGCACCACTTTTAATTACTGTAGAAATGCTTTCCTTTTCTATCGTTTTGTATGCAGTGAAGTTTGTGAGGTGTGGGAATTTGTATAATTTAATTAACAATATAATTTAGTTATATAATATGATTTGTCTTGTGTCAATATATAAAGCAAATCCAGGTCATCTGTCAGCTGTTGATGGGAATCCGTTGGTTGGTTTCACGTGTGTGCATGGGTCCGCCACTGGTGACACTTTTCGCTTGCTGTGCATTGTTTTGCTAACTGATGTATTCTATTCATTTGTAATGACATAAATCATACAGGCTAGCGCAGAGAGCGCACCTCTGAGTAGATATCTTGAAGGGGCGCTATATAAATGTTCAATTACATTACAGTAATATTACAGCATATATGCAAAGCATAAAGATAGCATAACACAGAAAATCCAGATGTAGAGGAGACACAGCTGTTTCAGATATCACAAAAAGTCTCTGGATAGTTTTCCATCCTTGGGGGATTATGCTCCATCAGCTCAAAAACACAATGAAACAAAAACTCTACCATTCACAGATCTGCCAAATTGAATCAAAACAACGTAAAAACAAAACATTAAAAACAATCCTTGAACAGCCAATTCAGTAATGAGATGTGGTGGCTGACTGGTTAGAGCGTTTGTCTTGTAACACAGCAAGTACGGGTTCGAGTTTCCCCTGAGATGGTTACTGTGTAGGGAGGGACCTTGAGCAAGTCCTTCAATCACAAGTGCTCAGCGCCGTTGATTGGTGCTTGGTCATTAGACAGTGGTGTTTAATATATGCATAAGTAATAATAATAATAATACTAATAAGTAAGGGTACCATCCTACGCTAATTCCAAGGACTGGAATTCATTGTTTTACCATGAGAGAGATTTTCTGGAGCTGCCACCCGTCTTTCCAGAGGTTATCGAGGAAGATCGTGGCGACGACGCAGAGGACGAGAATGATGACGAGGACAATCCTGTGTGCCCAGTGGATGTAGAGCTGGTGACCAAGGCCAACATGGCAGAGGGCAAGCACCTGGAAAAGCACCAACATCCAGTCTGTTATTCGTCACAGCATCACCAAGGGTGTTTGTTCCCTGCATTCGATGAGGCAATCAATGGTGCACATATGAGCATTGACTTCTGATGAATAAAATGATAGTGACTCTTGAAGAGATTGTAAAATTAACTGTAATCCCTGCAATCGACTGTCATCATGAACCAGTCTTCCACTTGAAATTCGAACTTTACCACCACAAATAGTTCTGAAAAGATTTTCAACTCATCTTAAGATGCACTTTTTTCGATCGTTTAGGTAGCTGCATTACAGCGCTTTGTGAGGTTCTAAAAATGCACTGCATAAATGTTCAGATACATGTATACATACATACATGTACAAAAGATCCTACCATAGTCAGAGGCCCTCGATGATGACATGATGATGATGAATGACATGATGATGATGATGAAGAATGAGGAGGACAGTTACAACCATGACAATAATGACGACATTTAAGTTGCTAATCATAAATCAAGATAATCAATTCACGACGAAAATGACAACTATGTTGCTGAAGATAATTATGAAAATAATAATACACAGAATCTGATAAGCACATATTAATCGAGGATTAATTAAACAAATAGGGCAACTTCTAAATTAATCTCACTGTCTAATTAGTGTCATTTGTTTGACTACTGTCAACACCAGATCCTTTGTATTTTTATCCATCTACTTTAACTTGCGGGAATCTTGCTTGCTTGCTTGCTTGCTTGCTTGATTGAGCCACAGGCTAAAAAAGTCAAATCTTGCGGCGACTAGTTCGATCACTTACAATCATTCAATCGTTGTGAAACTTGGCATATAGACTCGCCCTCGCACACACTTCATTCTATCAAAATTTCAGCTCCCCCAAAAAGGCTAGCTTATAGAATCGGGGACTAAACTTTTCGAATCGGGGAATCCCCTTTTCCGATACGGAGCGTTGTGATTGGCCAGCGTTGTGATTATGCTGTCGTAAAATGAACGCGGTATATTTGTAGAGGTAACTGCTTCCTGAACGCATTATAGGATACTAGATGGATATAGTAAAAAACTTTGTTTTTACGGGCTGTATTTTTTATTATCCATCTAGTTTAACTTGGGAATCATTATTGCTTGAGCCACAGGCAAAAAGTCAAATCTTGCGACGACTAATTCGATCACTTACAATCATTCAATCGTAACAGAAACTTGGCAGATAGACTCGCCCTCGCAGACACTTCATTCTATCAAAATTTCAGCTGTAAAAGGCTAGCTTATAGAATCGGGGACTCAACTTTTCGAATCGGGGAATCCCCTTTTCCGATACGCAGCGTTGCCATTGGCCAGCCTGCCATTGGTCGCAACAGAAACGGGTGCGCTGCCTCATTAAACGTGCTATGCGTAAAATGAACGCGGACTATATATTTGTAGAGGTAACTGCTTCATAAGACCCATTATAGGATACTAGATGGATATAGTAAAAAACTTTGTTTTTACAAGCTGTATTTTATTATGATATGCTGTTAATGAAGGTAGACCAGAGACTCCCTGTAGCAAGCTTCAGTATAAGACAAATTCTGCTACAACATGGATCGGGACATAGACCCCAAAATAAATTCACCTGTATAAAATAAATTCACTATAACAGGACCTTATTATAAGACAGTTCCTGACATGCCTTACAAAGACAATTTTATATTAAGTTTCTGGTGTACAAACAAATGAAAACTGAATTTACCCAATCTTACTTTACCACGGTTAGGCTTAAACTGCCAAAAAACGTGCCTGCCTCGAGTCCCAAATTCAGAACTTACGTCAAGTATGAAGATGTATCCCAAAGTTGTACAGGTCAGTGCAAATAGAATGGTGTAAGCGGGAAATGCAACTCCCAGATTATGATACGCATACCTGGAACAGCAAAACATCGTAAAGTTTGATAGTTAAACCGTTATACAGCACATAATCAGTTTTTTACTGAACACATCCTTTCCTTTTTATTCTTTTGTATGCATTGTTGTGTGAAGTGCGGGAATTTGTCTTGCACTAATAAAGAGTACTTACACGTTTCCTTACTCACAAAATACATTTACTCCCTATGTTATGAGGTGAGCACTTTAACCAATCGGTTATCTTGTCCCAAACCATCCGGTTACCTTGTCCCAAACCAATCGGTTACCTTGTCCGTAACCAATTGGTTACCTTGTCCCAAAAGCAATCGGTTACCTTGTCCCAAACCAATCGGTTACCTTGTCCCAAACCAATCGGTTACCTTGTCCCAAACCAATCGGTTACCTTGTCCCAAACCAATTGGTTACCTTGTCCCTGGCCAATCTGTTACCTTGTCCCAAACCAATTGGTTACCTTGTCCCAAAGCAATCGGTTACCTTGTCCCAAACCAATCTGTTACCTTGTCCCAAACCAATCGGTTACCTTGTCCCAAACCAATCGGTTACCTTGTCCCAAACCAATCGGTTACCTTGTCCCAAAGAAATCGGTTACCTTGTCCCAAACCAATTGGTTACCTTGTCCCTGGCCAATCTGTTACCTTGTCCCAAACCAATCGGTTACCTTGTCCCAAACCAATCGGTTACCTTGTCCCAAACCAATCGGTTACCTTCTCCCAAACTAATCGGTTACCTTGTCCCAAACCAATCGGTTACCTTGTCCCAAACTAATTAGTTACCTTGTCCCAAACCAATCGGTTACCTTGTCCCAAAGCAATCGGTTACCTTGTCCCAAAGCAATCGGTTACCTTGTCCCAAACCAATTGGTTACCTTGTCCCAAACCAATTGGTTACCTTGTCCCAGAGCAATCGGTTACCTTGTCCCTCACTAACTGGCTACCATCTCCCACTGGACTGTGAGGGCAATTCGTTGGCTGGTTGGACAACGCATGCATCATAACGACCTTCTGGACATTGACCTGAATTTTTAATTTTTGTTTTGGTACACCATCGGTAAACATTTTGTGCACTAGACACAAGCAAGATAGAAGATGCTAATTAATCTTACTTCTCATCTGCAGTTAAATGTATACAGCAAAAAAAATTGTTCTTTCAGTTCCAGCGTCTTAGAATTTTTGCTGCTGTAGGCCTAATTGACCCAAGTCTGACATGTGTACACATATACACATGTTGAATAATATATATATATATATATTATATATACCGGTATATATACATATATATATACACATTGGGCTTGTTTGATGCACAACAATGCATACAGAACAATAAAAAAGAAAGCATATATATATGTGCCTGTATTGTATATATACACCATAGACACTTGTGTATATATATTTTTAAAATGAGTAACATATGATGTGTGGCACCATCTGGCAGACATAAATAAAACATTGCAGGCTTTCTGAAAACCAAAATTCATCCGTTTGGCTTCAGCAACAGAGAACGCCTGGCATCCGCCACTGGTGCTCAGTCTTCTACCATTTCCAGGCTTACTGCCCTGGAGGGACTTCGCCAGGAAACAATGCACAAACATTCCAGCTTTACATTGCAGCGTAAAAATATTTCTGCAATATGGCAGAAACAGCATGCCTGGTTCCAAGCACATGTGGTCACCGAAACGTGCAGATTAAATCATAAGTACTTTCTAGGCAATTATAAAAAGCGTTTTAAACCTCTGGGACGCATAATGTCTCCAGTGTTGTGTTACAGATGTAAAAAACACGTTCCAAACATGTTCCAAATAGTCCCTGGAGTCAGTCGCTGAGGAATTACTGACTGACTTGACGAGTTAGCAGCTGACTTAACAACTTAGTCAACCTGCCATAAACGTTAGCACCTGCTAAATTTTGGACAGCGCATGGCCTTGGGTCAAGTCCAGAATAGAGATGGCTGGCAATGTGTTGTGGAAATGGCAGTAGTACTACAGAAACTGGCATACAATGATGATGATAAAAAGTGCTACATACAAAGTGCCATTTCTATAAATTATATCTGAAGTGTTACATAAAAAGTGCTATATGAAAAGCACTATAAAAAAAGTCTTATAAAAGTTGTATGCAAAAAGTGCTATGTAAAAGTGCTATCTAAATATGCAATCTAAAGAGTTCTATATAGGTGTTACATAAAAAGTGCTATACAGCATTTCTTATCAAATTCTATTTAAACAGTTCTATGCAAATGTACAGATAGATAGTAAGCATGAAGCTATTCATTGGGACAACATTTGTGGTAACCTTGTGAGCTGCTGAAAAACACTCCAATAACAAAACTTGTTTTTAATATACCCCACTTCAGTATGGACACTTTGGACTCATTAACATGAGGTCGTCAAGGTAGTCATACATGATACATGCCTTATGTTACAGCATGCAAATCAGAACACACACGAAAAGTATAATGCTGTGAAAGTCAATATTTAACACTACATTGAAGTTCTTGTAAGGCATGTTAACAAATATCATGTGTGTTAAGTTAAAGCTTTGGGAACATAATACCACTTCACGTTAAGCAGAATGATGTAAATGTAGATGAGTCGACTTTGAAACAAGTGACTTTGAAGTAACTCACCAATTTAGATCGGCAAGACTGTTTTCCGACAGAATCCAGTAGTAGAACCAGAAGAGAATGAATCCAGTGACGACAACGAGGAACCAAAACCAGAAGAAATCACACTGCAACGTGCAACAAAACAACACCAGTGCAACAAGGGAAGACAATACCTGGACCAGAATGCAATGTGCAACAAAACCACAGTTAATAGTTCTCTAGATGGTTAACTGGCAGAAAAGCACCTTTTATAAGTTTTCTCTTGAAGAGGCAGTACTTATTGAGCTTACAATTAGTCATAGTTACAATAACTTTGCCACTGCCTGTACTCTGGTAGCAGGGGCGGACTGGGCTGAGAATTAGTACCGGGAAACAGTTCCTCTAGAAGGGCCCGATCACGCGTGGGTGATTGGGGGCGTAGCCTAAGTCGGTTGTATCAGACTAACAGTGACACCGTTACTAATGTTACGAAAACAAGTAATAGTATTCAACAGTGTGTCGACCTTTGAACTGCACTGAATAGTGTTCAACGATTCGTTGGTCAGTAGCGAGTCGGTTCAGGAAATCATGAAAATGAGTCTATAGTAGCAGCATCCTAGCAAAGACTTGTGGTAAAATTCCTGGCTCGGGCCTGGCCGTCTACACTCTGTTGCAAGGTTTGAATTGTTAAATTTGAACTGAGGGGTTGAAAAATTGGCGATGTCCGGATGTCCAGACCAGAATTTCTTTAAACACTGGAACCAGTAGGCCTATAGGCCTACGTAAATTGTAGTGATTGTGATAGTTCGTACTTGATCCTTAGCTGTGTCAAAAATTGAACAATGAAGAATACAGCTAGTAGCCTACTTTTATTGGAAAACTTTTGAGTTTTATAATTATTAAGAAGATTAATATCTAATAGCAAAAATGACTTAACCACTGAAGTGGCCATCATGAAATCAAATAGGAAAACTAATTGATAATTTCATTAATTAATCAAATAATTTCGAACTATGACTGGATCATTCAGCTGTCCTTGGGAAGCATGTAGCATTGTGCAGGGCACTATGTTTGCCTGACTTCAACCAACTAATAACATACTTCTCAGCATTCCATAGGGCGAGAGGTGGACCATTTGGCATTTACACCAATCATTAAGTCATTTACAGATGTAACGATCAACCCGTTTCTTTTAGAGGTGTTATAGAGATGCATTTGACTGAATACTCTCTCACAATCAGCTGAAGAAAAAGGCATTACCTTTAACAGTGATATCAAACTATAACTGGTTGTCTAACATTGCACCATCTGTGTTATTTGACTATAGCATAGGCCAATTCTGAATTTGCTAATTTTTATAATTCTAACAGTTTGCTGTTATTTATTTCAAGAACGTGAATTGATTTTGCAAATACCAAATAGTCTTCTTTGCATAGCAGTTTAATCCAGTATGCAGATCTCCAATCCGAAAGCCAATTTTTTAAACACGTAGGCCTATGCTTATTGAAAACGCTGTGATTTGGGTTTAGAACTTTACATGTAGCCTACATGTCGACTGTGCTAGAAATTTGAGATATAGAGCCTATAGTACAAACTCTTGGGGGATGAGCTGCCTGATAGGCCGAATGTGTGCATATGTTTAAGCCTGTGGGGTTTCATATCGAGGATGACTCATTGACTATACATGCGTTTTATAAGTTGATGATTATTATTGCACTTTGGAACTTTTAGCTGCTCCCTCGGAGAGTGAGAGTCAATTCAAGGTCATGTCAATCTTCCGTGGCCTGTTGATGCTGTCTGTCTACCCCTCCGGCCCCTCCTCACTTACATAGACCTACGTTAAGATAGACAGAATAGGAATACGTGGGAAGCACATTATTGGGGTTAGGAAAAGAACTAAACCTCGGCCAAGCCAGGCCCGTGGCCCGTTCTGGCAGCACGCCATGATGGGTAGATCTGGTCTGCGGGGCACCGATATGCAACCAGCGTGGGGAGGGTTCGCCCCATGCATAGGGCCTCATCCAGCCGATATTGTACAGATTACAATAAAGAATGTATTCTTTACATGCTAACCAGAGCCATGTAGATTATATGTGGCGTCATATGTTACCCGTCTTTAGGCAAAAGACATGCAAGTAAAGTAAGTGCAATTTAACGTGCTGATCATAAGCATGGTCAGCCGATTTTACTTGAGCAGAGGCTGGGGGCCCACCGGGAGATTTCCCGGTTTCCCGGCGGGCCAGTCCGCCCCTGTCTGGTAGTGCCAGTCTCAAGCCTGACTCAAGAGGAGGGCGACTCTAATCATCATTTGTTATGACACTTTTGTTGATGCTATGATGGTCTGAAAAAACTTACTTAAGAATATACTAACTTACTTACTTACAGCATCGCTAAACAGTAACTAGTCAATCACAGTTACAACTATCGGCACTATATAAATGTATAGTTCTTAGTTAAGACATGATTAGAGTCACAGAGTCAAAGACTAGTAAAATGCAATTAAAATAACCCATATAAAAAGACAGAAGAAGGAATACTAGCAAAATAATAATAATAATAATAATAATAATAATAGTAATAATAATAATAGTAATAATAATAATAATAATGCTCCCTTTCGAAGGCAGGGATTCCGTCAATAAAGGAACCACCAGGTCTACTACGCACGGACGGCAGAAGACCAGACGGCCTGACAATGATTCCATGGCGCGCGGGTCGTCATCTGGTGTGGGACGCGACGGTGGTAGATACCCTTGCTCCATCATACATCCAGGCCACCGCAGCGACGGCGGGCGCGGCAGCCGAGATCGCCACGGACAGGAAAATGACCAAGTACAATGCACTCTTAAATACGCACTTTTTCGTGCCTCTAGCTCTCGAGACCTTAGGTCCAATTAACACCACTGGCCAAAACTTTATATCAGATCTAGGTCGTAGTCTGACGCTGTCCACAGGAGACAAGAGAGAGACCTGCTTCTTGCTGCAGCGTCTCTCTATAACTGTCCAGCGGTTCAACTCGGTGGCTTTCCGCGGCACTTTAGCGGAGCCAGACCTTAGGGAGATGTGCCACTAACGGCACTTATGACGCTCATTTTAGACTGCTACTGCATGCTTGTCTATTGTAGCTTTCAGTATTGATGTTGATTGATGGAGAGAATAAATATTGTTGATAATAAAAAAAAAAAAAATAAAAAATAATAATAATAATAGTAATAATAATAATAAAATTATAGAAACAGCCATTTTTAATCAGTCTGTAATAAGTTTGTTGGTTTTATGAAGAAATAAATTTGTCTCATAATAATAATAATAATAATAATAATTCGCCAGCCAGGACAACGACGAGTAGGGTCATTTCCAGACAACCCCATCTACAATAGTAATATTCAAGTCCCTGAGGGATCATGTATACCTCGGGGCATAAAAAAAAAAAATAATAATAATAATAATAATAATACCTACCAGTTTGGCGCGTTCTGTTGATTGTTGATAGCGATGCCATCGACAGCCGAGTGACCCGGTCAGGCATCCCATTGCATAGTGTTTATCGTAGTTCTGCAGTCGACTGTGACTAACCATGGCTCTTGTCTACAACACACAGAACATATAACACATACACAGCTGCCTAGATCAAAATCAAATACATCCGACCAGTGGTGCGGCACACCAGCCGCCCGTCTGTCCATAAATGAACGCCTCTGCCAGCATGGAGTCCATATAGGACCTGTATTCACATATGGGACCCGAGTTGAATCCATATGGGTCTCATATGATGCCCCTGGAAATGCTGGTAGGGAGTAGGGACCCCACCCCTTAGAAAACAGTCACCTGTACTCATGTAAGCTCCATATCCAACTCCTTCAGACTGCTCAAATTACCCATGTTTACACTCCTTACAACTGAGAAGTAAAACCTTTCCAAGTCTTAATCAAACACACTTCCAAGTCTAACCATGCCAACTTTGCCAAGTCTTAATCATTAACCGCCAACACATTATTCAGTTTCTTCTCCCAATCAGTCGTCTAGGGATTTCAAACCGCCGTAGCATCCACTGCAGAAACTGAAAGATCAAACTCCAAGAGCTCAGAGCAACAACCTCCCTCCATAATTTTATATTTTTATTCTGTTGCTCCAGCTTTGCCAAACCCTTCCTCATGCTCCTCCTCCTCTTCCTCTTCCTCCTCCTCCCTCCAATCAGTCTTCTTTTCCTCCACCTTCATTTCTTAGTCCCTCTGCCTCTTCCTCTTCCTCTTGTTATCTTCATCCATCATTTCTTTCCTACCTTTTTTCTCCGCCACCTCCTCCTCCTCCTCACATCCTACTTCCCTCCTTCATTCCTATTCCTATTTAATCTCTTATTCTTCCTCTGCCTCTTCCCCTCTGCTCTTCCACCTATTCCCATTTAACCTCCTTCTCACCCCTCTTGCTTCCTATGAGTTTCTCCTTATCTCTCCACATACATCCTCCACATCCTCTTCCTCTGCATCCTCATAAGTTCCTAAATGGTATCCTTGTCAGTTATCAGAGATGAAAGTCCGTTTCAAGGACCCAGCAGACCCTGTCAAAAGCAGCAGAGAATTCAATTGGCAGCACAGCCAAAACAACCCCAAACAGCCACAAATCACTTAACCAACCAAAGAAATGAGTGATTATACACTGGACCAACTCAGTCTTACAAAGCACCCAGGCAACGTAAAGTCAACACTAGCAGATGTAACATACAGGACAGTATAGTACAGGTAACATATGGTATGGTAATAAACCTAAAGTTGAAGCAAACAGTAAAGTGCAAAGTAAAGTAACGAAAGTTAAGTTACATTAACTTTAGGTAAGGGACGTTGAGACATTGCATATTTATTACATGCCTCTTCCAACAATAGCACACACACACACAGTAAAAATACCAGAAACTAAAGTAATTAGCAACTTCTATTGTGCTGGTGTCTAATGCATAAGGCACCAACGATGGCACACCAAAAGTTACTTGATCTAAAGCACATGCCTAACATCAGTGCAATAACTTCACAGCTATTCCACACTGGTATACGGCTTGACAAATTTAATGGCTAACCTCACACCACTGGGCTTTGAACTCCAGGCCTGAAGGCAAATGGTAAGGCATTGAAAATATGCACCAAACTGAACTCCTTCGATTGACAGACAAGTTCTGCTTTAACTAACTTGTCAACAAAACATGAATTGCTTTAGATCGCTTTCAGGGCTTCTCAGTAACATCTATTATAAAAATCTGGCATCACATTCCTTCTCTTATCATTTTCTTCTCTGCTGTCAATCTATAAATGAGATTCCACTTAAATGTTTATGGTTTTCAAGCTCTATTCATCACACACTCTCTCGGTTTGCAATTTACTACACAACCTGAAATGCCGAGGCTATTGTCAACGTTTCAACTGGTTTTGCATTTAAAAATATTAACACGTCTGCACTTAAGCCAAAACATCGTTCAACTCCAGGATCAAATCCCAGAATTACTCTACACACATTTAATAAACAATTCATGCCTTAATCTTACCTTACCTTTGATTCTGAGAGAATTCACCAAAATTGCTGTGCCAGAGGCTACAGTTAATTTGCTTTGATGCCAGACATTTTGTGCCTACTTGTGCACTCTAGACCCACTGGTGTCTGTTAGTAGCAGAAATTACTGTTCATGGTGCAGCTAGAAAACAGACTTTTGGTCAACAAATAGTCTTATGCTGAACAGAAGAGATACAAGTTGACAACAGAAAGATATAGACTGATGCCAAAATTAAACACATATGGATGTCAAGTTATAAGTCTCTTCGTTTATTATTCAAAACAGGTTGGCACACTGCAACCTAGGACATTAAGACAGAGTACTATACTGTGAGAGATGGAGGGAGTAATCAATGTTGGTTAGCTTTGGGGTCTCTGTAAATATGTTTGAAAAGAACCCAAGTTAAATAAAAATGCTAATTTCTTTGGAATAAAATGGTAAGAAGGATTAAATTTTAACAAACGAGTTGAAAAACAGAGAAGTAACTTAAAAAAATGGCTGACAAATGATACTGTCTCAACAACCCAATCAAATATTAGACCACTGCAAAGTTGGCAAAGCAGTAAATAATTCTCTGACATTAATAAAACATTCAAGCTCATATGTCACTGTCAACAACTGATACATAGATCATTGTGTCAGAGCGAAGTGCAAGCCCTCTTGAGGATTGTTGAATATTTTGTATACATAATAAAAACAGCCACAACCAAAAGATGTTTATCCAGGGCCACATCTGTGAAGGAATTTACTGCCCTCAGTGGGTGTTGACTCTGAAGAGGATCTGTTGTTGTCATTGTACAAACGTTCACAAAGACTACAGTCCCCTCTGCTGACCCCGTGAGGCAAACACGGACAGGAAGTGTTAGCAACTTCATTTCCTTGGCAATTATAAGGGCAGAGGGCCAGTCCTTCCTCTTGTTGCCTTATCCTCCCCCTGATAGTGTATGGCCTCATTCACCACAGAATGAGACACAAGGCTGATATTGGTCTCTTCACAGCTGTTCTAAACAATCCGGGGCATGTTTTACATAAGTTGCTACCACCAAGGAAATCAACTACCTATTCCCTTCGCCCGTGCACGGTCTCAAGACAGGGTCTTGACTCCTATCGACAATAATATGAGGAAGAATGCTGTACTCCTATTGATTTTGTGTTTGTCCTACGATGTCTGTACACTGGAGTGCAGCTCTTCTGCAACCGGTTTAATAAAGAATATACTTACTTACTTAGCCTAGATGACTGTGGCTGGGCAGGGTTTGAACCCAACTACAGGGCTGACAGTCTGGCAAACCACTAGGCTATTATTCCACGTCATGTAACCTGAATTGTGAAAGCAATAAGAAAAGTTCTGCTCACTCCCACAAATTTTCACATGCTACTTAGTTTGCTATTCATCAACAGTATTTGATTTTAAAGTTTACCTATCAGTCACGAAGTGTTTAAACAGCAATTTATTACTGAACAATTCACATAGCCTAAATGTTATATGATTTCAAGTGTAAAAATGCTGAATTTAGTAAGTATTGTGGCAAAAACTTTGCAAAATTCTAAAAAAGTCATTACAACACTGAATTTACTTTCTTTACAGAAATTTAAACAATAACTGCACTAAACTGCTCTTAGGACTGTATGACCCTTACCCTATCCTGAATTTTTAAGTATGCCCAGATTTTCTACACAAGTTCTACGCCTTGAGAATGCAATGTCAAATTATGCAATACTTCAATATATATAATAAATTCAAAGCAATTAAGCTAGCATAAATCCCAATGGATTGTAGTCATGTCTCTGTGGACTATTCATCAAGTCATATTGTGTTGAAATACTAGTGTACATGCAAGGTAATGTAATTTCAATAACCTTACCATATGCCATGCAAACCAACTTCACCTTACTACTGAGTAGACATCTGATGGGGTGCTATATAAATTCTCTGAGTTAATCCTATAAGCTGTTGTTTATTGTTAATGACTGCAGATACTTGTTTACCATTAACAAGCAACTAGGACTGTACCAGTAACCGCCATCATCTTTTGCAGCTGATATTTAGGGGCCATAATTAGTGGGACTTAGGGCCCTTCAGGTCTCTCTATTGTGACTCTAATCGACATTCATTGTGAAGAGTAAACAGGTACTACTTGACTTATGGAATGTTCGGTGGAACAATAAATTGGATGGTTATGGCTATACATGAATCAATGACAGAAATGAACCTTAATCAATACAAAACTCCTTCACTTTACCTCAAGCTGCATTGCTTGAGATAAAGTGAACCAACTTAACTTTAATCCTGAAAAGATACCTGATTAGGTGCTATATAAATGCTATAAATGAATGAACGAATGAATTAATTAAATGAACCTTAATCGATAAAAACTACATCACCTTACCAATGCAGAACAACTTTAACATAACTTAATAAAGAATAGTAGAATGAACGTGGAGTCTTGAAATGGCTCCCTGCAGATACATCAAAGAAGCATTTTCACATTTTACTTCCTAAGAATCAGACAAGCTTCAGTAGAAATCATTGAAGACACATGAACACAGATAAACACACAGACATATATGCCTCACAGGCTCACACATACACACAGAGACACATGCAAAATGTTTCTGCATAATTGCTCAAAATGTTTGTAAGCATTCATAACACACCGACACCATCTCTGCATAATTGCTCAAAATGTTTGTAACCATTCATAACTCTCGTTGCTTACAATTCTCCTACTGTCTAAAACACAGCCTGATAATTATTCAGTTACAAGAGTTAGTCCAACTGTTAACAAACAGGAATATTAATCAGGAGAAAGGACTGTGTGCCTGCGTGTGGCATGACACCTGGCTGGTTGAGCACTTGGCCTGAAATGCGGGTAAGGCTCCCCAGAGGCAGTTGCTGTGTAGGCACATTAAGCATCACACACAATTGCTCAGTGCCATTAATGATCTGTTGTATGGAAATATACATTGCGCTTCTGAACTTCAGAATGACGGAAATGTACCAGAGTCACATTTTTACATATTTCTAATTTTATGTGCATCGCCTGAGTATTATAATTCCAAAAACATTTTACCTGTCCTGCAATCTGCATGATGATCAGTCAATACCAATGCATCGTAACATTTTAATAAGTAAGCAAAATACTTGTTTAAAATGTCCATCCATGACAGACGTTAACTCCACCTCAAAGACGAATTTATACATGCATCACTATTTGCCACAGACTCTACGGTCCACAGAAAATGATGTGTCTTAACTACAGCTAGACACTGATGCATGAAGTGACTTGGCCTGTTCACTAGCACCTGCACAAGTTACAAAATTGACAAAATAAAAACTGAACAATTTCCATAAATAATTTCCAGTAGAACATGTCAAAACATGAACCTTCTGCAAACATGGCATCGCCATTAGCTCACAAAAATTAAACTACTATACGCTGCCTTGCACATATTTTTAGATTGTGTAACTACATCACATTTAAAGCAAAGAATTATATCCGTTCAATCCAGCTTCCACTTTGGCAAACAATTGTTTCCATCAATCCAGCTTCTATTTAGGCAAACAATTATTATCATCAATCCATCTTCCAATTAGGAAAACAACTATTTCCCTCAATCCAGCTTCCATTTTGGCAAACAATTATTTCCATCAATCCAGCTTTCACTTCAATCTGACCATATCAAATACCAATACCAATGACCAATAATTAAAGCACCTAAACAGGCTAAACTGCAGGATTACCACTACATCACATTTACAGCACAAGTGTACCTCCCAACAAATTAATCCCACATCAAAACTAACACTGCAATAGTCATAGCACTGACTGCAACAAACTCATTAGGAATCACCTGTTAAGACACCAATTCTATACGTAATTACGCAATTAAGCAGTTTGGAATAATACAGTCTCAGTCTATGCCATCCAGATAGCCAAACCCCTTCGAACATTTCAGTAGCGCTAGTTTAAATGAATTATAACAAACAACCAGTCTTTTAGACGTGGGTAAGTAACGATTTTATGGAATAAAACAATTTCTTACAAATCTGAAAAATGTACACACCGTCTGTACATAAACACTCGTTAATTAGGCAGTTAAAGGAAAAATATATAGGACTCTTGAAAAATATATAGGACACTTGACAACGCACTGGTCATTTAACAGCGGCGCATGCGGAGAACGTAGTAACACCCTCACTGGTGACAAACATTATTCATTATCTTAAATAAGACCTTCGAAGAGAACGTCCTAATTGATTCACAAAACCAATCTAAGAATCGAAAGGAGAAAAGATCACCTACTCGGTAATTCTCGGAATGTTTATTAATAGTAAAGAATAAATAAATAATTTTTAACGTTGTTTTTCCTTTATGACTAGAACTGCAGATACCGTAGATTGCGATCTGGCGCTCGACGATGACGGCTTTACCATAGACTGTCAAAGTAACGCCCGTAAAAGGAGCGCCGTTCTATCGTGTTGCTCTAGCGCCAACTTTTATCTGAGCTAGTTGAGGACTTGAGGCTGACAGTTGACAGCTGATCTTCAACACTCTTTTACAGTTAACCCCTTTCACTCTTAATTTCACTCTTCTTTGAAACTCTTTCTTGCATAGAGAAAGCTTTTGTTGAAAAGAAAAATAATACTCAGTGATGGTGATGTTTTAATGGTGCATTTTCGGACTTAAGAGCAATTGACTATGGAGTGCCACAGGGATCTAACCTCGGCCCTTTACTGTTCCTCATTTATATAAACGACCTCCCCAATGTATCACCGATCATGTTTTTTATTTTATTTGCAGACGACACCAACGTTTTTTACTCTCACAGTTCTTTGCAAACCCTTACTCAGGTCATAAATACAGAGCTTACTCTAGTGGCGGACTGGTTTTCTGCTAATAGACTAACCCTTAACCTAGATAAAACAAACTTCATACTATTCAAATCCCATAGAAAAATGGGTCCCTCGGATGACTCGTTAAGATTATCCATCAATGGCATTCCTATTACCAAAGTCACCTCTACTAAATTTTTAGGTGTTCACGTGGACCAACATTTGACCTGGAAGGAACATATAAAAACTATTTCGAACAAAATTGCTAAAAACATTGGTATTCTAAGTCGAACTGCATACTTATTGCCCTCCTGCATTCGCCTAAAATTATATTATTCGTTGGTGTACCCCTATCTTACTTATTGTAATATGGTATGGGCATCTACTTATGATTCTAGACTAGGCTACGGAGATTAATTCTATTGCAAAAACGTGCAGTTCGTATCATTGCGGGAGTTCCAAGGTGCGTTCATTCTGGACCACTATTTACCGACTTGAAGCTACTTAAACTAGAGCAGATTCGAACATTACAGATTGGCCTATTTATGTACCGCTATGAACATGGTTTACTTCCAGCATGTTTTAAGGGATTTTTTCATCTAGGATCCGATGTTCATACTCACTACACCAGAAACTTTAACTCTTATCGCCCCATATACGCACACACCAATACTCGCTTATTCTCCATAAAATCTGTTGGCTCCACAACCTGGAACATGCTTCCCTCTCACATACGTTGTGCCCTCCACCTACGGCACTTAAAAAAAATGCTGCATGCCTACCTGATTAACCATCGTTAACGATAACGATAACGAAAATGTTCGTTAACGAAAATAAAATGACTTCGTTAACGATAACTATAACTATAACTAAAAAATATCATTAACTATAACTATAACTATAACGAAAATAACACTAACGAAAATTCATCTTTATTTTCGTTAATACAAAAAATAAAAATAGGAAGTACAATATGGACGATTCGACATAAATGAGAACGAAAATGCGAAATTTTTATTGTGAAATTTGTCAGTTACTTTGGAAACTCGTGTATTCATGAAGCTGACTGTACCCATGCTTCAAAGGTTTTCATAGCTCTGAGTAAATTGTGAAACAGCGTATTAATACGCACAATTTTGCTTATAGACTTAATTATTGTAACTAAGTAGTAACTAAAATTAACTAAAATAAAAATCCATTAACTATAACTATAACTATAACTAAAAAATAATACTAACTATAACTATAACTATAACTAAAATAAAAAATCATTAACTATAACTATAACTATAACTAAAATAAAATCTGTAAGGAAAATCACACTGCTGATTAATGGAAATTAGATATAACCTACCCTGCCGGATATTCTTTTTCACTGTTAGTTAAGGTTTTCGGTTTTTCTTTATATTTTCATAGTGTTTTGAATCGAGTTAATCATTTACTGTGTAATATGTACTATACTGTTTGCATTGCTGTACGAAACTTGATATTGCACTGTTTATCAAGGATTTAGCACATTCATATTTCTGAAATGTTGTTCTAGGTGTCCCTAGTTAGCGGGATCTTGATCCCTTTTGGGACTCCTCTTGCGGCCAATCCTGATACTTTATGTTGAAATGTTATGTGTTTTTTTTTCATTTGGCTTCAATAAAAGAGATTTGATTGATTGATTGATTTGTTGAAAAGAAAAATAATACTCAGGAGATTTTCGATCAGAAGTTTGGTGGCTTATCACGCTGCCTCACTGGAGGGCGCCTTGGTTATTAGCCTATTGAACATCGCATCATGAATAAAATTTAATCTGTTTGCTCTAAAAAATACACTTCCAGCGATGTTATTTCTTTCTGACTTGTTTATAACTACTGTATTTTATTTTCTATCTTTTTCTGTATTCTGTTTTATCAAATAAACCCGGGTGCAAACGACAGGTTTTAATCTTTATTATTGATGTTGGGGCTACATGCATAATTACCGAAAGAATCTACGCTTTATCTATTCTGTGCTTATATAACTATAGGTCCTTGTTAATTGTCGGTAAGTGGTTCGTTGCTATCTTATCTGGTAGGCCTATCAAGGATTTACGACAATATTTTCCAAGAAATGCAATACAAATTATTGTATATATGTCCTCTTCTTAACACTGGGTCACTTGTAACTTGTCACGCTCTACTCAACCAGGTCTGCTGATGTCCTCTAACTATTCCATATAACAAGGACCACTCCAGGCAGGCACGCCCTTTCTGATGGTGGTCCTAGACTCGGAAACGCTATTTGGCAAATGTTCGCTCTGCAAAGCCTGTTTTGGCATTCGGAACTCGACTAAAAACTCATCTTTTCCTGTACTCTTCCTCTGTAGACTGCGTGTGTCTTATCGGATATTACATTAATTTTGGCTTTCGATAGGACTCACCCTCGAATTTGGCTTGAGCAACGATTCCTCATAGTAGCAACTATCGTCTGGTGCCTTAAGCATTATTTCAATGGTGCTGTACAACCTGGTCAAGTGATGTTTGCCATGAAAAGAGCAATACAAATTATATACTTACTTACTTACTAGATACGGCCAGACGATAATGATCCCACACGCTGGAATGAGCTGGACAATTTTGTAAAATAAAATCATGTAACAATTAAATCTGTACATGGAAGTAAGCTGAAAGCATATGACAGAGTGCTCAAGACAATACAAAATAGGAGTCGGCTTATAGGCAGACCTATTATACCACGTATCGAGATTTCCTAACAGAACTACTGTACGACATTTTTACAACTAAGTCAAAACATGAACTACATAAGCAACTAAGTAGACCTTCATTTGCACCAGACTAGCAATGGAAATAGGGGAGGTAGGTTTAAAGCGCATCATTGACAGAAAATGGGGCATTTAGGGATATGTTAAATGACAATTAGGTAAACCCTGTGAAAGTAATAAAGTAGTTTAATCTTCATGATTTTCACTTCTTTCTTAGCTGGCAACTAGTGTCAGCATTTGCAAAACGCTTAATCTTCCATTATCGCAATAGTAGCAAACATGTGTCTATCATCATCTCATCACCATCACCACCACCACCATCATCATGCACTTCATGACATAGCACTCGCCAACCTTAATCTGTGGCAGTTTTAAAAACTGACTCCAGCAGGTGTCGCCAGCATAAACAGAAAACAAAAGCCACTGAGATCATTGCGTTCCATAGCATCCCCATTGTTTGTCATAGAGCAGTGAAACAAGTCACTTGCAAAACATTTACACATAGTATGCTTCTGTTACAACAATAACTCCACAAAGCCTCGTTACCAATTGTTTTTCTCATCTGTAGAATTCGGAAAGTGAAATCTACAGTTCACTGCTAGCCTGATGAACACTGACAAACTCAATCAATGCAGTATTGAGAAGAAATGTGAATTAACTTTGAAGCAACCATCAACTGACTACTGTTAAGCTGTAGAAGTATTTAAAATAGATTATCATCTATTCCAGGGGTCTCCAAAGCAATAAGGGGGGGCCACATTCTGACTTTCTAAAGCTCCACGGGCCAAAACTCCGAAGAAAAAATTTCTCTGTGCGCATCTGTCCAGGGAATTGTGAGTAATGCGATGAATGCTTGGATTCATAATGTCTCCGAATATTGTACTCTTTAAGCACTGCAATGGTGTCATTGCATATCAGGCACGGTGCCTTACAAACAGCGACATGGATTTTGGCAATATGCATGTCAGAGTACAGCGGCGTTAAAATTTTCAATTTTCCCAATTTCATGGGCCAGATTAAAGGTCTTAGCGGGCCAGATGTGGCCCGCTATTACTTTGGAGACCCCTGATCTATTCCACTCAAGTACTTGTAACTGGCTTATACAGTGTGCAAGCAGACAATGTACGCAAGTCTGAGGGTGCTTCATACAAACAGCCGAACACAAGCAAATGTCAAATAACAGAAAAAACTTTATGACACTCTGGTTATGATAAGACTAACAATTATTCGTCGCAAAATTGTAATTATAAAACCATCGTGGGCTATGCCCATACATTCGAGTGTGATTATGAATAAAATTGCACTACTGTCTTGTTGCAGTTATCATTTAAAATTATGTTTGCACCTATATATAGCAGCATAAAATAATATCAGCCAAATATATTCATTAATTCACATCATTTTGATAGCACCCTGTTCAGATCTTTACTCAGCATTACTTTCAACAATTGACATCAATTACCGGTAATTGCACTAATCAACAGTGCATGAAGTGAATTATTGTTCCAATCATATACCTGAACACAATATCTGTCTTGGGGAAGGTTAAATTTTGCACCCTAAGCATTACAAACCATGCACTCAACCATGCAAAACAATTCCAATTCACACTTGACCAGTCGGCCAGCATGTGACACTTATTGCCTTTGACTGTCAGACAATTTGTGTACAGCACCCTGGCCACAGAAGCACCAGTGTTTGCTGTTACCAGCTATTAGTTTAAAGACTACAATATCACTAAGTTCTGGGTATTTATTAAAAATGCACTCTTTGTCCAATTGAAAACAGTAATAATTGGACATGACACGATTCTGTAAAACGAAACTTCTTCAGTAATTATAATTCAGCTGTCCAAGCGCATTTCAGTCAAAAGCCTTTGCAAACAACAGTTCACCAAGAGCAACCAAATAACGTCTGGCGGTGAACAGAAACAAGGACCGCTGGAGGTATGCTTCTTCTCTGCCGTCCACATCTCGCTACTTCGGCTTTCCACGCAACTCGTGCCACTTGAGCATTAATGGTTCTCGTTTATGCCAGATTAACTTATGTCCATACTTGATGTACCATCTGCAAAATGCAATCAAGCAGTTAATCACATGGCTCATAACAGAAAGTACACTATTTATCTAGCACTGCAAATCATTAATTCAAATTAGTGAAGAAAAATATCAATGTACTATGTATTTATGATATGTATCTAGACATTAACCATAGCACATTCACAACAACGAGAGGATACTAAACGCGACTGGGAAACCAGTGCAGCTTGTCATTAAAGTGTTAAAGCATCTTACAAAAGCTGTGCCAACCTAAATGATAAGTCATTAAGAACATAAAGTTAATCAATAAGCAAACAGTGCTCAGGTATCTAGAAGAGTCACCACTGGCAGGTTCCCACAGACATGTAGAACCCAAACGATGGATTCCCATCCAGACCTGATAGTAAACACCATGCTCTGATTTCCTTGACCATGTAGCCTTGAAGAGTAGCAGGTGACGAGGCTTGCCAGCCCCAAGCAGTCCCTCACTGATAGTAGAAGATGCTACATATCTCAGTGTACAGTTAGAGAGGCCCACAACTAGATATGTCTGGTACACATGCGAAGGCCACATTTTTACATGCTGACCACCTGACAACACAGCAGTGTCTGCTCTAGTTCTCAGACGAAAGATCCAAGATCGTATTGTTACTTACATTCCAAAGAGCATCCCACCAAGATGAGCGGCATGATCGAAAAACCGCCAACCCAGCAGAATTCCAGTGGTATCTAGGATGATCAGGAACTTCATGGCCTGTTCAGATGAGAAATGAAAAAAAACTTTCATTTCAACCTTCAACCAAGATATGTATAACACTCTACAAAACTTTAAATACCAATTAGGTACAAAATGTTGACTGAAAAAATGAGGGCATCATTCATCATAACTAAGGAACAGCCAATGTTGAATGAAATTCTCTGCTGAAGCACTGTAACGATCATAAATTGCATCATAAATGTACATTTAAATAGCACCTTTAAAATGTAAGCTTCTTTAAAGTGCTGAAAGATCAATACTTGAAATGGTGACTGAATTCTGAACATGTCCACTGGTTTATTAATAGTATTAATAGTAGTAGTAGTACTAGAAGTAGCAAGAGATAATTTATAAAGTGCACTAATATACCCCTACAGCAAAGTGCTCGTAACCCTTGGCTTTTTTTCTAAATACTGTCAACTCTTCCAGTTTCTAGAGCCCTGGCTTATAGCCTAACCTTTAAACTAACTCCTGAAATGTGTTTACCTTGCTGCAGTTTGCCAACTTGTTTAGCAAATAAGTGAATATAGCAAAATGATTGCTAACATTTCATGTCTTTAACCTTTGTGTCTGGGGTTCATGTTCTATCGCACTGTGCAAAACAGCCCTACAAATCAACAAGGCTGGGTTGTCCCATTAGATTTGCTCTTCCTCTGATAACTGGGCTTCAGTGAAGAAATCCTTCAATCTCAGCAATGAGCTATTGATGACATTCATAGTTTTCATACACAGAGTCAAGTATGATTGCCTTGCCAAAAATCTTACTAATCACAGCATCCACAGGTCACTAAAGGTCAATGCACAACAGTTTATGTTTACTCTGCAACTTACGCTGTCAGCAGAAAACGAATGTGGAATCAGCTGGTCTACGAAGGCCACGCTAAGCCGAGTGGAGGGATAGTGAATACACACGATTCCAATCATAGCCATGATTGCACCAGACTACAACAAAAATTTCATTACTAGAAAAGAGTCAAAGAAATGTATATATAGAAGAGTTCCTATAGTGCATTAATATACCCCAGAAAAGCTTGTGACCAGAACAGGGCATATATGCTGGAGACTCTTTATATGCTTTGCTATAACATGATTTCTGGATTTTCTGATATAATGCAGTCGAGAAATGGATCTCAAAATTAGTTCTGTTGCAGAAAATGACATTGTGATAAAGCACTCTCACTATAGGGCAGTACTTGTTATGGTACCCAAAGACAGTGCTCACTAAAAACAATTCTGGTGTGTAAGGGGTTCCAGAGAAAGATTTTGTGATTAGAATGAAATATTGCCAAGGTCAGTACACAATACAATTTATCTCTTAACGCTAAAGAGTAGACTTTAATTAAATTAAATTGGTTAATTTAATATGAACATAAATTTATAATCTTATAACCACAGTGGCATTATCAGATACACTAAGGTACATTAGTGCCTTGTTTCAGATGTCCAATTCACTATTGACCAATGGAAGTCTGAAATTGACAACATCACTAGATGTTCAGATGAATCACAATCGGTAAACGACATGAGAGTGTACTTGGCAACACTTGGTCAGAATACTAATTATTAAACAAGCTCCAACATGTTCAGCCTGCCAAGCTTATAATTGTCAAGTGCCTCTTATACATTCCTCTATGAGAATAGCGGAAACTTTACTCTTACACAGGAATTCACTGCTTAATGCTTATAAGCGATAAGTCATAGCCAAAAATATCCGGCAGAATGAACTTACAGCGCCCAGTGATGGCACTCGGCTTCGTCGAAAGGTCTTGTAAACATAACTCGTAAAACTGGAAATCACAGCTGCAAAAAACAAAAACCAATTGAGTTCATTTACAGGTTAATCGGTAACACAACAATTAACTAACATTTAATGTTTAGGTTGATGGGTTCTTAAAAGGCACTCTAGACAAGTCTATACAGTTTCAAGTTTAGTTTAAAGGCACTCTAGACAAGTCTATACATTTTCAAGTGGACAATTTTCATACTAAACAGTTACATCAAAAGATGTAGACTTTATATCTGGATAAATAATAAAAGTTGTGCAAAAAACAAACAACCAGATGCAAAGGCCTTTGCTGTAATACAAATTATAATGCTACCCAAACCAGGATTTTTTTTGGAACTTCTCAATTGAGTTGTACATCTAAGATGCTGATGAAATGAATGAATGACTAATAAGAGATCTTGCTGCATATCATTAATCCAAACTAGCCAAGAAAATACCAACAAACAATTAAAGTGGCCCACGGCCCGATAGGTATGCTTGGTTACCATGCAAGGTCACATTATAACCATGTTGCATAGTAATCTGACAACACAAGTTTTGGATCTTCCTGCTCCAAATCCAATCAATTTCAATGACAACCTTTTTTAGTGCCAACTTTCAGCACCACCACTTTTCAATACCAGCCTTTCTCAATACCAATCAATCTCTTCCAACACCAAGCGACTTCGTGCAACCTATTTAAGTGTAACCCCATTACCACTGTCAATATGCTTCAAATCGTGAGACAGCCATGCTTAAGAGACAATGCACAACTGAGTTTTAGACTCTGAATCCACTATAGATGAAACAGTAATGCTTACCAGCTGATAAGTATGTTGCCACAAACTGTTCTCGTCCCAGGACCTGTGTGATGGCCGGTGCGAAAGACCAAAGAACGTACATGTTGGCAAAGAGATGGAAGAACGAGTAATGGCTGAATGCTGAGAAAAGCATAGACCAACACGGAGAACCTACGAAACAAACACACATAAACAGTAGCACAAATTATGTAGCTCTATCAGGATCTACTTTACATTCAACTGAGAGTGAACAGTTGTCATATGTATTCTTATCCTGAGAGGTACTATTAAAGCCCTCTCAACAAGGTACTTAAAAGGACCTTCCAAAGCAATTCAGCATACCTGTCTGATAGATCTAAAACAACTTAAGATAACTAAATTGTATTTAAGATGACTAAGCACCACACCAGTCATGATAAGATTTGCTTCTGATCAGAGAAGGGCACAATTAGTTAAATTGCTATTTAAGATGACTAAATATGTAGAAAAATTTTTGTGTCTAATAAGAATCTGTCTAAAGCACTGTTATGCTCTCTGGCAGATCTATCCCAACAGCCACAGCCCATATTTAGCTGGCCACTTAAATTGGCACAATGCCAGCCAGCTATGGGCCCAGTCAGGTCTGTCTGGATAGGAAGATGTGTCAAATTGTGTTTACCATACATATCAACGCCATTATTTTTCCACCTGTAATCAGAGACTCAACTACTTCCCAGGTATTACTTAACTGCAATACTCTACGATGCCCTGATACAGACCCACAACAAACTATGTACCACCTTTTCTCAGTTCCAAGTCAGGAACACATAGAAATCTGAAAGGAATACTTGCAAAATGTGCTAGTTTCCCAGTTTGAACTTCTAACTTGCAACATAGAAACTTCACAATGGATGGCCCATAACTTAGGACTGGACAATTGGACAGCAACTCATGACCTTAAGTCAAGCTAACTAAGCTTCTATTAAGATAATGACAATTGCAACAGTCATACCTGAAATTGGACTAGACGCAAAGAGGCCAAGCATGAATCGCTGAAGTGGAACTATTCGCCAGAGGACAAATACCCCGACATTCAATCCAATGATGCTGGCAACGACCTTCTGTCCCGGAAGAAGGTCATTCCACCAGGCATTCAACTAAAAGGAATAAAATGACCTGACCTGAGCATTCCAAAATTGATATAGCAGTAAACAATTTCTACCAAAATTTCAAGGTTACAGCAGCAATGAGCCACTGAAAAAGTCATAAAATCTATCATAGCTAATCATTAAAAATTCATTATAAATATATACTGAAGAATTCTAAGAAAGCCTCAAACATAAATATAGCTCAGCCATAACTATAACTTGGAAATAGCAGCAGTTTCAAAGAGTAACTAACATCTGTGACCATCTTGATTTCTACTGACTTACCGTCTGCCTGTAACTTCCAGCTTTTCCATAAAACCGATTCTGTGCATTTACATGCAATTCCTGATTAACTCGTCTTCGTAGATGCTCGTATTGCCATATTGCAGCACCTGCAAAACTACACCCGCTCACCTTGTGAAGGCGAGAAAAACTCCATTACCATAAGCAAAGACAAAACAAGTCAACAAAGATCCTTCTCAAGATCATCTGCTTTGGCAAAAGGAAAATGCAAACTACTAAGATTGTCCTGGTTCAAAACGCAAAGCAACGATTAGGAAGACACGTAAAAGATGCACAAATCCACAATCTTGGTTAAGTGAAACAATTCTATAACATACAGTATTATGAAATGAATTCAGATACAACATGATTGGAAACATTAATCTCAAATTTCATTAAGCTTTAAAGCATGACCTCATCACAACACAACCTTGTTTTGGGTAGCTCCAAAGGCAGCATAATAAGAAGGTTCCACTGTATAAATTTAAAATGCACTCCTGGAAAGTTACATTTCACAAAAACTGCAGTACCACACATTTCCTACAATAACTATCTAGTGTTGCAGAAACTGTTAAAGTATTTGTCTCACACTGTAGCAATGTGTATGGGGCTTGAATTTAGTCCAAATTGATAATTCATTGTCAAACCAAATAACCAGTAAGGAAAATTTTCCAGTTGTGGATTGCTGTAGACATGTTTGTGCTTCCTTCAATTACAGAACAATTGCCTCTGAGGACTAACAAATAATTATTAGAGATAATCTTTTCCAATCTCGTCTGATAAGTGATTAGAATTAAGAACCCAGTCTCTGCGCTAATCATCAGAAAAAATCATTTTATTTGCAAACGGAAGCAGTGCAATGTTTTATCACATTACCATGCATAAATCTGTCCTGAAATCCATTAACTTACAAAGATGGTGAAGCAGAATGGCCTAAACAAGTCTTTAAATCCCTTTTCAGCTCCAGGAATTTCCTCAACTGGCCCAAGACTACGACGTCCTAATTTGTCCAATGAATCCTTGTTCCGAAACCCTCTGAGAAACTGTGTAAAGCGTGAGCCGCTTTTGCTGAACGGTACAGAATGCCATTTGAACAGCCTCCCTTCAGAGACCACGTGCTGCAAATGATGATTAGGCTGGGCACACGAACAACTGCAAACATTTGATTTACAATTATGAGATACGGTAATCAGTTAAGATGATCGCAATAAATTATATTACGGTAAAAAGTTACATAATCTCAACCTCCTCGAGTTTAAAACTATCGTACCACGTATATCTTTTGCTTAAAACAGAAACTGCCAGGCATAACTGTTACCCTCTGTAATGAACTGCTGCCAAAATTACAACATTTATCCATGCTACAAACTCACCAAAACTGCACCTCTCGCTATCTGTACCTCTGCACTTGTCTTTTACTCAAAACTGAAAACACTTCCACAATTCCTATCCTGATTCCTCCTCTTCCAGTGACCTCTCTCGCCACTTACCACCGTAGACGTCTTGCCATCTCCCTGCCTGACCCGTGGATCTTGACCTGGAGCCGATTCCCATCTTACATGCCCGTCGAGTTTGTTTTGACTGAGCGTCTGTTAATGCGCTGGTTCCCGCGACTCGTTTTGGGCGCTCGCTACAGAAATCTCGAGCTTACGATTACGCAAGCCCGACTTCAGTATGCCCTTCTGTACTTTGTAACGCTGTTACAAAATTTCAGTTGGATCGTATTGTATTGTATTGTAAAGATAATTATTGTATTGCCCGACTTTCGACACACTTCCACATTTTATTATGCGTGGTGCTTCTGCGGCGGAAAATGCAGCCACGCCACCCGCGAAAACTTACCTTCTGCGGCGGAAATATTTTCACATTTTATCTAAAAACGACTCTAACCCTAACCCTGACCCTAAACGACCCTCACGACGCCAATATATAGGAAGTAACGCATTTGAGCAAGGATAAATCCAACGAAAGATTTGAACTGGCCACACGTCCGCCATTTTAAGATATTTTAAAGTTGCATGTGCGGCGCATGCGTGACGCATGCGCAACAACGGGTTTCAGCCGCAGAAGTAAAATTTTCGTTTATTTTGTGGCGGTATCTTCCGCCGCAGAAGATTTATCCTTTTATTATACCGCAATCACAGGACACATGCCACAATAATACCATGTACCGCATAAGTTAGTTAATTTTCAGAGTTTTGTGCTTACGTTAAATTAAGACTTAATAGTCGCGATGTCCCAGATGAAAAAACTGTTCTACACATTAAGAACATTTTTGCTAATTTAATTGTTTAGTATAAGTTTATTGAATCCTTGCGTTAGTCCAAGGATCGATAAATTACAGGACGAGAAGCTCCTTTATAACGTTCTTACATAACGCGGCCCTCTGGCGTACAGGAAGATTTTGCGTCGTGTTTACATAACATAATCAATCAATCAATCAATCAAAATGTTTATTTTGCAACCAAATTAAACAAAATCATCAGGTTTACATATAAATTTCAACACGGCTACAAAAAAGGAGGCCCTAAAGGGATAAAGAATCCCGCTAACTAGGGACACCAAATTACAGATTACATTAGAAAATTAATGGTGGCCTTTAAAGGAAGATTATAATTGAAAACATACTTGCAGTGACCAAGTGAAAGTTAAAGTAAAAGAACAGAAAAGAAACTAAATGAGTCAAAAACAGGAAAACAAGGTAAGGAAAGGAAAGTGATAATAATAATAATTATGTTATGTAAACAAGACGCAGTTATTAGCCTATGCATTGAGTTAGTTATAATTTCTGATTGAAAATCGACGAATAATTACATTTGCAGAGTAAAAGTTGCCTGTTGAGAGCGAGTAACTAAGCTTTTGATTTAAAATCACATCCAAGCTGTGGACAGCTGAATTAGTATATGCATATATATTGCACTACACCATACTTCCAGCGTATGACATTAAAAATAATAATATTTATTCTATAATGAAGCGCCTGACAAACGCACTGCGCTGTGCCTGTACAATAATTATTGTACATGTTAATATGATGATTAAACAATTCACAAGAACAAATTACAGAAGACATAAATCAACAAGTTGCAGCCATGCAATGAGCAAGCTCATTGTATACTTTTGCTGCCACCTAGGGATTGAGGGCATGAGCTAAACCCAAAGGGCTTAGGTCTTTGGGCTTTACGGCAATCGAACCGGGTTCGTGTAAACTTCAGGCAAAAGTATTATCCTTTATACTATTCCCCTATACCGATTCAAACAGATTTTGAAATTAATGTGAAGACCTGATTAGTCAGAAAATCGAATCTATCAGCGTTAAATGATATAGTTATGGTAAAACCTTTTAACTACAAATTCTACAATAATTATGTTAAAATATTTGGGCTCAAATGTTGCACGAAAGGCGAGAATAAGATTATTGCATTTTCTGCCACTGCTCAGTAGCAATTGCTTTGCATATAATAATAGGCTTTGGCTTTAATGTGATAGTTGCAAATTTCAAATAAGCTTCATAAACGTGAATAGTATTTAGGAAATCGATCGCACAATTGGACCCATGGGCTGGAAAGGGTTAACAATACCAACGAAGTTCTACCACGAGTGCCAGTTCTTTTCTCTTGATTGCATTTCTGCGAGGACTCGAAGTGCAAAACTGACTGTTGCAATGGGATGTATTAATTTATTTTATAGTTGTGGTTACTAATTCTATGCGTTAAAAACTCTTTCCACTCGCGTACTTTTAGGAAAAATTCTACAAATAGAGACATTTGTGCGTGTCCAACAATAAAACAAATTTCTCTCATTTTCGCAGAGGATAAAATCTTTTGATATTTCTTGCACTTATTTAGTTCGCTGCCAACTTCAATTATTGTATAGATTTTTGAAAAAAACTAGTTATATTCGACGTCATAGCTGGGACTATTATTACTGACAGTTATAATAATCCCAGGTCATAGTCAAGAACTTAACAGTTATGCGCAACGACTATTACAGAAAATTTTCCATAAAATTGGTTTAAAGTTGGCGCTAGAGAATCTGCGAGATTTTACGTGAGGCGGCGTGATCTGGTCATTCTGCGATGAGGGATGGAAACAAGTGCTAATCGTTAGTTGCTGCGACCTAAATGATTTTGATGTCGTTAAACAGATTTTTACTCTAATTAATTATCCAATTAAGGTTGAGTATAAGGACACTCTTACCTTATTATTTTGTCTGTTTATTTCGTATTTTATCGGTCTAAACGCAGTGACTTATTTTAGGTTTGGGAAGTCTTACTTCTTATGGCGAACCTGCACAATGCGTACTACTGCGGCGTGCTTTACTTATGACATGACGTACTGTCTGCTAGTCATGTCTTTGTGTAATTCGCTTTAAGAAGTCTGCAGGACTGTGCAAGTCTACTGCTGACGTAAATGCCTCAAGTGAGTGCGCGAATTTTGCGGAGACGTGGACTTGATATGCAAGAAGATAACTTATGGAATTAGGGTCACATGGCTGTGAATAAGGCTTTGATAGGTGATTCTTGCTCAGGAAACTTACTACCTACTACTGTAATTTGTCATTTTAGTTGTTGTATTTGGTTGGTGGTGCCTAAACATAAAAAACATACACACAGTTACAGGAAGTTGGACCCAGAATCAGATATTAATGCCAGATGCAAAACAGTAAAAGTTTCTATCATTTTTCCATTCAAAGAATGCAGAAGTAACAGATTTCAGTGAATTTAGTTGTTAGCTGTAAAAGCATGCAAAAAGTGACCCCTTTTGAAGGAGCACTTTTTACCACGCCAGATGTTCAAAAAGCATGTCTGAATTCTGCCTCACTCTCAATCTATATCCAATCTAATTTGCCCCATTAGAACTATACCTATTATAGTGCTGAACAGTGCATTATCCAGGCCAAAGCAATAATAGTACTATAGTCTCTAATACTATAACTGCATAATCATGCATTGATGTTTTGCGTCTTGACAGACAGCAAGTTATTAAATAAACGAAAATACAATACAATACAATACAGCTATAAAAGCTTGTAAAAAGTGATTTGCAGGAGCATCAAAACATGTTTCTGCATACACTTCTTATCCAAAATATGGGTGGGACAGATGCAGGACACCCAATGTTATTTTTCCACACTGTCCATCCTATTTTAGAACTAGAGGTTCATTTTGACTGTTGGTTAATAAGAACCATGCACCTATCAGCCAATTGCTCACTCATTTTTACGTCTGATTCACCTGTATTTAATCTTGACATCACCTTTGACATAATTTTTATGTCTCATTTTAAAATCATACCTCCAACCTCCACACCTGTTACATGCATATTTTTGTGACCTTCGCCATATTCGATCTATGCTTGATTTTTAAACTGACTCTTACATCGCTGCTTCCACTGTTTGCTTGACTACTGCAACTCCCTTTTCCTGGACATCCCACTCAAATGAAGTGTTTTCAACTTGTCCCAAATTCAATTGCCACAATTGTTGTGGATTCACTGGCATCACTGTATCACTCCTGTTCTTCATTGCTGCATTGGCTATCAGTCTCTGAATGTATTCATTTATAATTTCTCTTTCTTACCTATAACTCTGCAATACTCTCGGCTGAGCCAACTCACGTATCTGCAAACTTTTCACCACCCAAACATCTCTCTCTACCTGATCATCCTACCTCGCGTGTTGCCTGCACCTCCCTATGGTAACTAGTCATCTAAGTTCTTTAACTTATCCATATACCAAACTCTAGAAAAATATGCCTCCTGATTCCTGCAAATTACCGATTCCTTTACCAATTTTGTCATTCACCGTCAATCATCTGCCTCAAACTCCTCTATTCAAGATTACAGTTATGATGTACTTACCGTATGCAGTTATACATAAGCATATCCCCATTTGATACTGTCTCTATACGTATACGTCCATTTGAAACTGTTTTTATCTACTATGTCTGGCAAATGTGTTTTGTTTTTCTGTACTATTATTCTATATAGAAGAAATTGTTTCTGTTTTCTTTTGTTACAGCAAATTATGTCATCAGTCATGGAAAACTTCAAAGCGATCCCGAGTCACACGCCAACTGCAGACGAAAACGCACCAGTGAATCAACCAACAACCGAAGATGCAATTCCAAAAGAGAAGAAGTTGATACGGTGCGACCTGTGCGGGCGAACAGTTAATTCGGAGAAACAGGCGCAGGCACATCTCAGCGGCCTCTACCATCTTAGTCGAATGCAGGCACGGGGTTTGCCTCTACCGCCTGGGTCAGACGTTGAAAAACTGAGGCAGTACAATGCCAAAGCAATGAGGGCCATGAAGGTTACTCAAGGTATGGCAAGTCTGTTGAACTTCTGATGCCTAAAGGAAGAATAAAAAGGCTAGCCTATTTCTATATCTGATTAGCATACCTATTTATTCTATATATTTATATATATTGTGTAAAAGCAGGGCTATCGCACAGATATAAAGAGATGTGGTATAAGATAGGTTGAAACCGTGTGTTGTGTATGGGTACACATTTTTTGGTGATGATTGTTCTTAAAGTTGATCTCGTGTTCACGTGTCTTCGTGCAATAATCATAACCTGCTGATTTTTACAAGGGACAACACTATGAGCTTGCACTATCATTCTGGAGTGTGAACAGAATGTAGTGGTCCATCAACATAGGTAGCTGGAAACCGGATTGCTGATTTATTCTACAGGTGCACCACTATCAAAGCTTGCCACATGAGGGGGAATGTGAATGGAATGTTTGCCAGGACACTAAGAACACCAAGGGCATTATGCAAGTCCCATAAATGATTTATGTCAGTTGGTGTAAACTGTAAAAGTCAACAACTTGAATGAGAGAGGAGGTAACAAAAAGAGGAAAGATGGCATTATTTGAGAGAAAAGGGTTTACTTGTTGTATTATTGTGGTCTTGTGTGTACTTTAGGCCAGAGACCCAACAATTCTTTGACCATACCCCGATGATGTTCACAGCTAACTATATCTAATGCATAAAGAATCGGTCGATGACATTATGCACTGGGCCCCATACTATGACTGTCCTTACTTGAACCTGAACACGCCTCATTACAAGCTGTCGTGCAAAATACTGTTCGTGGCTTGGTAATGATTGATTAATTTATTGATGTGTTTGGTTTACTGGTGGCGTAGTGAGACCGCCTGCTCCTGGTCCAAACTTCTACAACAGAAGAGCACCTCCTCCGTTTGAGCCACGAATGCCAGGAACCGGAATGTCTATGACTGGGATGCCTCCCAGCGGAGGAATGCCAACTGCGGGAATGCCTAATCCCATGAACTCTTACAGCATGACTCCAACGACTTTTAATCCAAATGGTAAACTATTTGATTTTGGTAAATTCACAATCTCGTTTTGCTTGATAAATGCGGGAAATATGTAGCACCATTCATGTAAGGACTAACGTTGACAAGCTTCTGATAAAATGGATGCATGCTTTACCTGAGACTTGGTGGGTGTTACAAGTCCTGTCCTACTTGGTGGGTGTTACAAATCCTGTGTTACAAGGTGAATGTCCAGTCAGTCGTTGCCTGTTTAAAACTTAAGTCAAAGGAAAACAAATTGTACCGATACATACTTGAAATTGATCTGGTGAAGGTGCATGGGCATGGTTGCATTGTTTCTAACAGTGGTTGTATGGGAATCGGATTTCTTACTGTGAACTGGGACATTAAACATTATCTCTTGTTTAATATGCAGAAGATAAAAAAAATAATTGATTAGTAGTTATTTCATTATTTCAAGTGGCTTGCTTCCCTATCATATTAAGGCTTTGGGCCTTGCATTTCAGATTATAATGTGCCAAGAGTTGCCTGGTATTGAATGTCTTGTGAGTATTTCTCACTGCATAACAGGGCAAGCACTAAACCAAATGGTGATGTCACATGTATGTAATGTATGTATGTATATGAACACTTATGTAGCACATTTTAAGAATCTCACAAAGGTACTGTAACATGGCTATATAGCAGATTTAAAAAGGTGCATCATAAGATGAGCTGAAAATATGTTTTTTGAGAAATTTGAAGACATGTCTTGATGAATAGCTTGATTGTTATGCATGTGTTATTAACCTTTGTCCAGGATGTTGCCTACAATCAATTCTGGATGAGAATTGGTTGGTTGGGCTCAGCATATGTATGGGAGCCAACAACTAGTGACTTCTATCTGAGCATGGCTTGCTAAATGATGGAGTTCCTGCCTTTAGTTGACATTTAACGGTATTTAGGCTAGCATAGAGATTAGCGTCTCTTAAAGAGGCTCTGCATAATTTCTACCTATAGTTACAAGTAGTTTATGTGCATTTGACTTTGTGATTGTGTAGTTGAGACACATTGTCTTTGTGGTAGCTCCGGCCAAACGTGTGATGTGTGATATATGTGGCGTTACGGCAAATTCGCCGACCCAGGCCCAGTCTCACCTGGAAGGCCGGAAGCATCTGACTCGGTTGGTGGAGCTTGGTTTTCCACTTCCACCAGGTGTCTCAGCCGAATTCCTCGAGGCCACTTCAGTGTCAATGAGGCAAAGAACAAATTTTGGTTAGTTACAGTTATTGGCGATACAGCTTTGTCTATCTGTCTCTCTCTGTCTCTGTCTGCCTGTCTATGTTTGAGTTTGAGTTTATTGAATCATTTGCATTCAAAATCACAAGTACATAAACAGCATTCAAATTAAACAACTAAATTAACTAACAGCAAGTTAGAGATTTAACAATATTTAGGTCAGCCAAACCAGGTAATTTCACTGTTGCGAGTCAAGTTGAAAACGATTCATGGGGGGATGAAGCTGTATATAAACTCTCTCTGTCTATGTCTGCTTGTCTCTGTCTGTCTGCCTGTCCGTCCATCCTCTGTCTTTCTCTTTCTCGTTTGTAAACTCCTCCAAACTTAATTTGGGGGAAAAGTAGTTTTAGCAAGCCAATGTAGTTAGGGGAATTTCTATGCAGAAATTTCATGCATCGGTGATGTCAATAAAATGTCAGTGTAAGTATTCTGCAAAATCTGGTGCTGGATTTAGAATAAAAGGACTTGTTTTAAGCTGAATTCTGAGAGAAATGGGTTGAAGAACTGTTTTGAAAACTTATGTGTATCAAGCCACTTGATATAGCACATTTTAAGTTTAATATGTATATAATGTGTGTGTGTGTATGTGTGTGTGTGTAAATTGTGTGTGTGTGTGTGTGTGTGTGTGTGTAAATTGTGTGTGTGTGTGTGTGTATGTGTATTCTTGTCAGCATAAGTGGAGCAGAACAAAAGTTTATAAAAGAAATTGTGAAAGTTTCAGTTTCATCAAGATATATGGTATTTTTCCAGTGATTTTGTCCCCTTATTCTTAATGTTCACTGTTTAGTAACCGTAATCCATTTTTATCTGCTGCATTGTTTCAACTGTGTACCAAGTTTTAGTTTGTTAGACTGGTAAGGTTTTGAGGATTATGTGGTTTTGAGCTCTTTGATAGTGAATGTTTAGCTGTTTGCCACATTGTGTTGTACTGCAGAGGCGCCAAAGATGCAGATCCAGGAGCGGTTTCCCCATCATCGTGTTCCACAGTTTCAGACGCCTCGTTTTCAGTATTCGCAACCGCATGGACCGCGGATGTATCCCTTCAGAACACCGAACGCCATGATGAACAATGCGCCATTCCACAACGGCCCAGCTGCCGGTCCAAGGGGACCCTCGTATCCAATGCGGGTTAGAAGTTTCATCCCTTGCGAAGTCTGCCAGCTGCTGTTCAACTCCGAGGGACAGGCACAGGCCCACTTCAGTGGCAGCAAACATCAGAAGAAAGTCAGAATGGTCAACTACTATCAAAAGAACAGTAGGGTCTATTTTCTATTCTATTCTATTTACGGACTTTCAAAGCGTCTCTCAGAGTATAACCTAATTGGAGGTGTACTCCCAGTGCTAAAAACCTCTAAAAAATCTTAAGAGAACGGGCAGAAACAGTAGTGCTGCAGATACGATCTCAACACAAGCTATAACAGGAAGGTCATTCCACAGCAAAGGGCTAACATAGGCACGATGCTGTGATGTGGCAGTCTAAGACCAAGGTACTAGAAGGTCATGATTGTCTAAAGAGCGGAGAGGACATCCACCAGTCTGTCAGCGGTACGACTCGAGAAACTGGGAAGTTGGCTTTCCTTTGAAATGTCTAACATTTGCATCTAGTTGTTTGTGCAGGAATTGTAATAGCTTATCTTTACATCCCATACTTGTGTAATATAATATTTGAAATAAGAGCAACATATACAACTATATGATGCACTACCCCTTCATGTCAAAGCAGAGTTCGCTGCTGGTCTTGAATGCAAAGTAGTTGGCTTTCCATGATCCCATAAAAATGCAGCAAAATCATTTTCAGGTATTGATCGCTTGGTTTACCCGTTAATTTACTGATTGATTTGCAGTTGAAAAAGCACAAAGCCCAGGAGCAGCATCAGCTCTGAAGCAGATCGTCTGCCCTGTCTGCAGCACCACTGTCAATTCGGATAAGCAGATGGACGCTCATGTTCAAGGTATGATCTTCTGCAGTGCTCCTTACAGCATAATCGAAAGAATGTTATGCAGTTTCTTTTGAGAAAAGCTGTTCATTTACCTTAAGTATAGCAAAAAGCAGCCATCAGTACAAAGTGTGAGCTGCTTGTTTCTTACAAGGCATCTGAATTTGGGTTGCCAGTCCAATCTTTCGCAAGCGGATCTTCCCACTGACAGTGTATGGTCAATGTACTCATTCACTAGGGGGTGCAAGAAGAGCAGAACGCTAGCAACTGACTATCCGCACCTCAGATTCACGTTTCAGTGTGACTTTGCACGTGATACAAATGTAATTAATAATAATAACATCTTTCAGATCTGGTGGATTTGCCTTTAGAAGTTAGGTTGGTCTCAAAGCACTGCATGTGACTAACTGATCTAATGAGTGATTGTAAAAGAGAGGTGCATGTGCCGGCTGTTTTGTATCTGAATTTTATATTGTGTTGGTGTTCTCTTTGAAGGGAAATTGCACAAATCGAAACTGGAACAGAAGCCAGGATCAGAGGAAACACAGGAAAAAGAAGAGGAGAATGTGGAAAAGGAGGACACGGAAGTCAAGGCAGAGGAAACAGAAGAAAAAGCCGTCACCAAATCTTACGAGCTTGCGAACTGTGTTCCTGGTTCAGCGCTGGTCAGTACCAGTTATTAATTACTATTAGTAATTACAATTACTAATAGGCCTTACAAAGAGTATGTTCTACTTGTACTGGCTTCTGTTAGCATTTTAATATCTTAATAATGTAGCATGGGATTAATGTATTTGTTAGTGAGCTAAAGCTGTACCGTTTAATCGGCAGTACTCATGATGAGACTGATTATTAGAACAATCGGTATAATTGTTATCGGCAAAAATAATCGGTGCCGATGTAAACGTTTTTTCTTTGTTTGCTCGCCAGATGGCAGATGCTTTAACATTACCATGCACTGACGGCTCGTCGTCCACCTACTGACATCCCACTGCAACCAGCGAAAATGCTGAAATAAATATTTTTATCACGGCTAGCACAAGCAGCAAAACACGTGCTTGCATTGCAATTAGGAGTGGGCAACGATTAAAAATTTTAATCGAAATTAATCGCAGGATTAAAATTTTTAACGCATGTCACAATATATAACAAGTACAACTACTGTACCGACTCGGAGTAATTACGTTGAATATGCGCCATATCAATGATTGCAGTCAATAAACAAAAAGCACACAATGCTTTTACTACTTATTTTACTTTTTTAGTGTTTACTTTTAAGTTTAAAGTTTAAACTGAGCGGTTTTATCAAGAATTTTTTAGCGCATTTCTAGAAATAATTGGGCACAGTGACAATCGCATTAACTGCATTAAAAATTTAATCGCGTTAATTAATTAACACATTAATCGCGTTAATATGCCCAGCCCTAATTGCAATAGTAGGTTTATGTTTCGGAAGCAAACATTTTGACGTAAGTGATAGTTAAATAATCGGTCTCATGGGGATAGTTGGTATCAAACCCACATCCTTCTGATCTTTGTGCCAGCGTGTTACTGTTCAACCATCTCCCCGTCCCATGCACATGGCATCAACCAATGGCGCAGCAAAACCAAGCCGTAATCAGGTCGTAGTCTGGTAGCTGCTTGTGTGGTTGCACCCTAATCAAAAGTTCTATCAACTGAAAAAGGATTGAAGGTTAACCTTGGCATCTTGCCTTCAATTTTTTATATTGCAGAATCCTGGCATTTATCAGCAGCAGCAGCAGCAACACTTCTCTGGAACTGACTCGGATGGAGCTGTTGCAGCGAAACAATCAATCTGAGAATCAGCATGGACATTTTTTACTGCATAAGAAGAATCAATGTATGTTGTGTTACAGTGCTTCACATTACAGTTGTTGCCCAGCATTGTAAAATTACAAAAACAAGAAAATAGTAAAATAAAAACTGTAGTAAGAGGTGTTTTTCAGGGCAGAACTACATTTTAAAAAGTTTGCCTAGTGTTTTCTACCTGCTGATGATGGTGCTTCAATTTTTGTTGCATCAATTATGTTCAGCGATTTTTGGTTTGGGTAATCGTTAATTTCTAAACGTTGATAGTGTTTTCACAGCATTAAGTATCTGAATATTTTGCCCTTGCTTAAGATATGTAAAAAGTTACATGAATTTTAGTTCTCATTTGTTTGTTGCTGGGGCCTATTGGGCTTGTTGATAAATTAATCTAGTATAATCTAATTAGACTTACTGTACTTTGACTTACTATGATGGACTTATGATTTACTATGGTTGAGCCAAAAGTTAGGCTGTAGTTAGTGGTTAAGCAAGTTGAAACATAGTGTTCTCAAGTGTAGATTTGCGCAATGTTAAAGGATTTAATGATGTTTTATTTTGATGATCATATAATTTTAATTACAATTCATTTCATAAATTTTCACTGCACGTTTCAAGGTATTTGCTCAGAAGTCCTCTGCCCAGCCTCATTAAAAGATTTTCTCTTCTGCTCAGTGAAGACTACTTTTTTAAAATTGCCTATGAACCATGGGCTGCCTATGTATTAGCCGACTGATTTTCAGAATATTGACCTCATTACGGCTTCGTTTTTTGTTGCGCCATCGGTTCTTGTGCATTAGACAACAGGCATAATAGAAGTTATTTCTTAACGATAATAATTAAATGTTTTCTGCCTGCGTTAGAATGTAGCTATGATAGGGGCAATTAGTACGTAAGTCCACAATGAATTTCTATTGCTTACACGGTTCTTTGGGTATGATCATTTTCATTTTTAGGAAAGGCTTTTCTTTTTAAACAGTTGCACCTTTGTAGAAAATTGTTTCTTTTTTCAGAATTGATGAATTCGTATGGACAATTGAAGATTTGGCTCAAACTTCACCATCGAGAAATTTGTTGGGCAGAGCAAGATTTCTTGCTGTTGATGTGTGAAGTTTTATAAAGTTTAAGTTTCTGTGCTTAGTTTTTTTTTCTGTAATCTTTGCATCTTTACAAATAGTGCAGTTAAGTATTAGCATAAACTTAGAGTAACAGTACCATAGCCATTGGCCATCTTATTTTGTAACCTACTTGCCGGCAGACGACTATTTGCATTGGCGTTAAACTTTGCAGATTTTTTCAGCAAGGCTTTAATTTGCCAAGCCCGAGCAGATGCTGTTGTCGTGCATCAAATCATTTTATGTTGCATTTGATTGTATGTGCAAAGCATGGAACCCTGCTTTATCGTGTATTTTGGAATGACGTTGTTTGGTTTCCAAGTCTTATAATGTAGTATTCACGTAGGTTCTATATTATCGTAGTTAGCCGAGTGACGTTACTGTGGCTCGTTTGGTCACAAGGAACAATGGCAAGATTATCTTTGTTTCTCTGGTTTTGGGTCTTGATAATCAGTACTCAATGTTGCTAAGGCATTTAGATTTTCTTTTTCTGATAATGTAAGCAGCTTGCCGGATGTCTTTTGTCTGCATATTGTCTGACGTTGAACATCACTGCGTGAATCTCGAGTTCGAGAGAACATTGTAAAGACACGTGGCAGAGTCGAGATTTGGCCGCTGTTTTTCCATTACGCATTGTATACTTGCAAATTCACGTGCGTTGTCCAGTAGTTGTATGTTTTACACTGAAAATTGTATTTAGCTGTGTTTAAGGATGGAAAAACAAACGTCATGGTCAACTGACTTGAACGTGAAACATTTTCATGCTTTGAGATTACAAAACACTGCAATTATTGTACAGCCAGCGGATAAGCGGGCAGAATTCTTGGATGAATACAGACCAAGTGCAAACCTTTATTAAATCTGTAGCAACATTCCCTCACATGCACAGCAACAGAGCCTAATGCTTTACTTGTAGGTTAGGGCCAGCATGTTGGGAAGCTGGGTGGGAACTTGATTTGGTGTTCGATAGCAGTGATTGTGAAATTTAATTGCTGCGTAGATGGGCTCACTTAGGCTTCCTGCTCTCTCACTCCAATAGATATGCTTTAATAACTGAATTCTCTACAATGCAACACATTCATGAAGTTGAACACCCACATTGTCGTTGTTAATCTATGAAAATAAATGACTTGTTTCAACCATAGCAAACCTAAACCCATGCAGGCCTCTAGTCTAGCTGCCATACAGAAATTTACAGCTATGCACTTAATGGGTGCCTCCTAGTACGTGTACTAAAAACCATGCAATGACGCTATGCTCTCCCTTCTGCCGTTACTCTGGTTTGCACCGTTTACTAGTCACAGGGTATTGTTCAGTATTGAATCAGTCTGTTTTTCTGTAAAATATTTGAATCAAATGTGTCCAAAAATTCTAGTTAGTTGCTTAAGTAATGAATTAACACTACAAGAAATTGTAAACTGAAAACTTCTTAACTAAAAAAACAGCCACCTTGTCAACACTGTGATAAGAATTACAAACGGCTTTTTTCCATTCATCTTAGAACCAAGCAAACCAAGACTGATGCACTAATAGCATTTTCAAAACAACTGGTGAATCAGTTACCATGCACCGAAACAGTTTGTAAGTCCAACAAGTAGTAAAATTTTTGCAGGCTAAATATACCTTTGATTCTTTTATTTATTTAGCATCAGTGCACAATGAAGAGCAATCGTAACTGTAGTTGTGCCAAGGACTTGCTTAACGTCCCTAAGAAGTGACCACAAGGCTTGAACTTCCACAAGTTGCATTGAAATGCGAGTCCTAGACCGGTCGTACCTGCTGTGCCGAGTTGCTGATTAAAAATGACATTTAAAATCAGGTAGAGAGCTTCCAACACATCAGACAAAGAGATTGTGGAGATAACTCGACTGAAACTGTACTGATAAGCCACAGTCCATTCTTTCCCCTCATATCAGATCCTTTGGTGGCGGCCTCAAGGGTACGCGGTCCAGTGTGAACTTTGCACTTTCAAATTCTGCTCTTTCTTCTGCAGACAGCTCTACAACCGGAGTATACAGACCTAGTAGTTTGAAAGAAGATGGCTGAGATGATGGATTCTGTTGGCTAGCAAACTGTGTATCTGTTGTCCTGCTTAGCCCAGCGTTCGATGCTGGCAACAATCCCGACGTTCCACCTGGATTAAACGCGTTGTGTGGTGTACCTGTACCAAAACTGAAAGCGTTTGCTGATGTTGGCATGATAGGTGTTGAAGTGGTCATGGAAAAGCCTGGAGACATTGTACCAGTAAATGCTGAACTGGAAAAAGTATTTGTTGGTGTAGGTGCCCCAAATATATTTGTTGGTGGCCTAACTGCACCAAATGTGTTTGCTGCTGGTGTGACTGCCCCAAATGCATTTGTTACTGGTGTAACTGCCCCAAATGCATTTGCTGCTGGTGTGACTGCCCCAAATGCATTTGTCACCCCAAATGAGTTTGTTTCTGAGGTAAATAATCCAGTGTAAGCTGTCTTGCTGGAGGCGTTTTGCGAACTCGATTTCTTGATATCGTCGATCATGTTCAGCTGAAAGATAAAATATACATAGCTGTCATTGTTCACTAGACCCTCCAAGTAACACGTCTTTTAATGGTTGTAATGAACTACTGCTTATATTTGTCTGGACTTCCTGGATTCCAACTCCTCACAGGCAGGATGCAGAATAGAAACTGCATACTAAGACGAAGCAAAAGTTCCCGCATCACATGGTAACAGTGCAAGCCATGGCCAGCGGGCTGGGATCCGACGCGTAGTTCGCCCCCGTGACTTGCATGTTTATTACAGGATCTAATTGGGGAATGCTCCTGGCTATAAGTTGAGGACATCTTAGAACATACAACTACATAAGAGCTCAGAAGCAACTATGAACTCCCTTAAGCTAGCCCTGAGAGGAAGCCATGAGTACAAAGTGTTAGCGACTTCATCATCAGATCTTCCCACTGACAGTGAATGGTCGGTGTACTCAGTATACCTGAGTTGGCTAGGCGGCATCAGTGGAGAAATCTTGCAAAAATTTCTTGCCTCGTGGCAATTTGAACCACCGACCTCTCGGTTGACAGCCCAGCAAGCTAACCACTAGACTATTGTGCAGCCCCAATTAAACACATGTTTAAATATACTATATTGAACTAAAGACAAAATCACTCTGCGAGACGTACAAAGTTCACGATAATTGACTTAAGAATGTTCCCAGAAATCTATGGAAACCACTTTAGCAATGCCTCTCTCCCTGGTCTGCTGGCAACTGGACTTTGACCTCAAGGTGATTTCTCTGGACAACCCCCCTCAACTCAGCATTTGTGAAAAAGCTGGCGCCCTGCATTTAACACTTAAATAGTGCTTTATAAATTTTGAGATTACGATCTAAAATGTGCCTTTGTTACAGAATAAAGGCCATTGACTGAACTAAACCAACTGTAAAAATGCAGAATTTAAACAGCAAATGACAGACTTACAAGTGCTGATCTCGCATTTGCATCTGGCTTCCTCAGTGCTGTCCGTTTTGCCTGGTAATCTTCAGCCAAGTGTGACAACCAGCTAACCTGAAAAGCCAGAACGTAATCCCATTGTAGCATAAACCTTTATCAACCAGTATGAAAGATGAAGTTACAAGACGAAACAGATGTGTGCTTTGGTTTGTTTTCTACAGCATACAGCAAGGACCCATTAAAAGTCATTGGGACATACCTTATGATACGGCGTCTAACCAGGTCATGCATAAAAGGGGAAACAGTTGACACCACTTAAGTGCCTAGCCTCGAGACTGCCTTGAACCTATGCACTTAACCGACTTATGCACATAAGAGAAGTTCATATGTACTGTGTGAAATTGGCAAAATGTACTGGTATTTAAAGACAGAGATGTAGTCCATAATCTTCAGGAACCATTCAGTTACATTAAATCTAAGCAAAGTTCATGTTACGGTTTGCACACTCCAAAATGTCGACCGGTAACTATGCACATAAGCAAAATTATGCACTTATCCGTTCTGCACTTATGTGGCGTCGACTGTAATGCTGAAAAGTCCATACGTATTAGACTGCAAGAACATAGATCATGCAACGACTCATTTACTGCACATATCTGTCAACATATATACTGAAAAATCTTCAACAAAAATCACAAACCACTATTTGCATTATCTCCATTATCTAGCACCACAACTAAACAGGTCTTTCACTAAATAGTTTCTGGTATACTGTCCCTTTTTTTAGATATCTTGTGATCTAGTCTTTTATGTTATGGTGAGACAATTTCAGGAGTGCCTAGAAATGGTACACTCTGCCTTTACAAGTTGGCATTAAACCGATCAGCCAGCACATCATGCTGGTATCTTTGTGGTACTTACGTGGGCAATCATTGTTCCAGAAGCATTCGCCTCGTACGCTTTGAGTCGAACTTCGTCTGCTGACAAGTCGTCTAAGCCTGAAGTAAAAATTAAACAACTCTAAACAGGAAAACACAATACCGATGTTATTAGAAAATGTGCCCCATAAACATTATATCTTCAAAAGCTTTCAGCTGTGAGTGTGCAATCCACACCTTAGGCTTTGATCTTCCTACTTAATCCTTTAACGACAAGAAGAATTACTTTCACAGTAGCTTTTAGTGCATCCTCGTCTGTAAGGGGTCAAAAAAGTTTTAAGTAAGAAGGTAGTCCTTGAATCCAAGCCCAAGAGGCAGTATTTGCCTGTCCTGAGACAAAACATCAGTGAAAACTTGTAGAGCGCAACTTCACAAAAAACTCATCAGCAGGGCTCCTGACCAAGCAGGGAGAGTGGGAGACCCATGAACAAATAGAACAGACTACAAGCGCTTGTGGAACAAGGAAGGTGACAGACTGATTAGCTCACTTAGATATCTAAGAGAAAGACTATTCCAGGATACAGAGCCAACAATAGCAAAACTTGAGCTGGGTAGTGGACTTGAGGAACAACAAGGACACCATGCTCAGTAGATTCAGAGAGGTCTCTGACCAGGAATAGATAAGGCAAAGGTACACAGGGATCTGAAATAGGACAGGGCAGTTCCAACTACGCAATTTCACATAAAAGACACCCTAACCCCTCACTTCTAATAAGTTATGATATACAGTTAGTCACTCATTCATAGCATAATGCTGTTTCTAGTTGGATAGCTGTCACTTTATTTGCCCTCAAGCTACACAATCTTTAAACATCAGGACCAAGTTCTGAGCATTGTTGTTGATAAAGCCTTGCTAAATTCAAGTTACTGTTACCTTGCCTTAACCAGAAACACCGGAGAAGCCTTACAACCAGTGTTTCCGTTAGATTCCAAAAAGAGGACGTATTTACGCCCTGACCTCGAATTTTTTGGACGTAACTCATTTCTTTCGGCTATCACACCGAAAATTTTGGACGTTTTTTACGGACGTAAAAACGGCCATTTGGGCGTTAACGGAAACACTGCTTACAACACCTGTTACCGTAAGATTTCTAACATAATTACCAGTAGACAGTTTAGCTCTGTAACCAGATAGCACAACAATGTACTCCTTCTGAGGCATGGTACTTGAAGCAGGTCAGAGAAGTAACATTGTAAAGATGTTCCAGCCTTATACTGCTATGGAGGAAACGAAATGAACTGCACGTTATGACCTGTAGTGGCATTACAATAATGACAACAAAATTGTCTTCCATTTGAATGACTGGAAAAGCCTCTTGCCTTGAAAGCTTTTCATCTCTCGAGCATATCCATAGCAAGAGAACAGCCACATCTTTCCAGTCTCCCACATCTCCATGTCCTCTGAAATACCCTCCCTGGAAAAGAAGACAGTGATTACTAATATTTTCTTATATTTGTACAGCACAAATATCTATTGAGCTAAGCAATTTTGAGTTAAGGACTAGCTCAATGTCTTTATATAGTTAACATCTCCAAGAGTAAGCACAGTCATACATTGTTAAGTGCAAACAACGCACTGATCAATGTACGACTGCAGCGTCGCTTCCCAATAAAAGACAGGTTTTCATCTCTCAGTATTCTCATTTATTGGCCATTTCCAATTCTCTGAAGAACTGTTGCACAAATAATCATGAAAAACTATTCAGCACATATCTTTAACCTAACGAGGTTGAGTTACTACCTTCATTAATTTTCATACTAATTTGAACCCGACAATATTTTCATCGATTACCTAAACAAATCAGAAACTAAAATGGGTGGAATGACAAGAAAGCGGCAGACAAATGAGACAGCGCAGGGACAGACCATTTGGGGCAAGAATGTAGGAAGGGGAAGTGTAACTGGATCCGCCCAATCACAGTAGCCAGTTTATGCCAATTGCACATTTTTCAAAACATTATTTCTGAGACTGAGAGGTATGCCACATACATTTATACTAAAATATTACCTTACAATACATGTATCAGTATATGACATTACGGGACTCAGTCCCTTCTGGGTACCCGATCGTTTCCCTCAAATGTTAATAAGATGATCATGTGATCTGTCTGTTTTCTGTTTTAAATTTCCAAACTTTTGATCGGTGATTATGATTATTCTGGATCACTACTTGTAAACTATTCTCAGGAAACAATACAAGGATTGATTGATAAAAAAGAGTTCTTAATTAACAAACTGGGTTATACACTGTACCATTAGCGTGTACTTGCTAAACGTTTTAAGCATATTTAAAGCATTCCTTTTTGTCCAAACTGGTTGCATTCTTGTGAAAAATATTTCATAGAGCCCTGCACTTACAAAGTTCACAAATACAGATGCAATGTGTAATTGAACTGCTATCTTGAAATCTGCCTTGTTCATACAACTTGTAGTCATTCTGGTTTCAACATTGGATGCCTATAAGTATTTTTCTTTGAAAGATGGTAATTCATATTTTTTTTAAAGACGGTAATATCGGCTGTTATTTGATTTTCAATAAATATCGGTCAAACAACCAACTCACAGTATTTCTGCAGGCGTCAGCTCTTCACTGTCACCGTCCTTCTTATGCTGGTCACTCCTGTAGCTGTAGCGGGCATCATACTGCCTGCCACCACCTCCTCCTCGCTGATGACTGTCACGCTGTCTGCTACCGTCATGTCGATCGTCAAGAGCCGTGAAACGATTTTCAGTTCTGAAGTCACTTCTGGTATCACCTCTGTAACCACCTCTGTTATCAACGTTGTTGTTTCGGTTATCATTTCTGTAGTCGGTTCTTTGGTCGTTTCTGTAGTCGGTTCTTTGGTCGTTTCTGTAGTCGGTTCTTTGGTCGTTTCTTTGGTCGTTTCTGTAGCCACCTCTGCTGTCATTCCTGTAGTCGGCTCTGTTGTCATAGTTACTGTGTCGATTTGGTGACTGGCTGTACCCAGAACGACCCTGGTTGCCATAATGTTCACCAGCACCACCACCATAGCCGCCACCACCACCACCATAGCCGCCACCACCACCACCACTATAGCCGCCACCACCACCACCACCATAGCCGCCGCCACCACCACCACCACCTGTAAACCAGAGTGCACCAAATAACTGTAGAAGTTAATCTGCTCATCTATCTACCTAATTATCTCAACAAGTAAACCAAACAATGTGCCTAAACAACTTCTAAAATAATAATAACAACCAGAGAAGATGGCAAACGACCCAACTTATCCCGCAGTCATGTGGAAGGTGTTTCAAATGGGACGTGACAGGCTCAGACCCATTCGCAGTCACTAACATCAATCAAAGCAGGTGCGGCTGCAAACTGGCCAGCCGCCGTCAACAGATCCAAATACAGCACAATTACCCGAACATGCTCTTGTGGCAGTAGCACTGGAGTCCAGCGGTGCTTGGAGTTCGGAAGGAATGGATTCTGTGTTTGAGCTAGGATGAAGGTTCACGGATACAACCGATGACACATTTGAGACAAGCTACCTGGTCCAAAGACTCTCAGTGGCTGTTCAATGTGTGAACAACATCTACTTTTCCAAGACTTTACCCTAGGGTGCTTGATAGTGTAGTGGTGAGCATACTGGACTGTCAATCGAGAGGTAGGGGGTTCAAATCCTGCCTGGGCAGAAATTTGTTTCTAGATTTCTGCTCCACCTGTACCCAAGCCAACTCAACTATAATTAGTACACTGACTGTATACTGTCAGTGGGAAGATGAGACAGTGAGGGAGAGTACTGGCCAAATGCCCTCATATGTCAAGGCTATGAAAACGAAGTCGCTAACACTTCATACCCATGGCTGCCTCAAGCTAGCTTAAGGGACTGCTCATCTTCTTACTTTGCTAAACTGTTCATGAGGACAATAATAGCAATAATTGAATTGGAGCCACCACATGTCTGCCATTTCTGGTGACACACAAGTCATCACATCTTTTCCAACGCATTTCCATATGCACTCAGCGCTACAAAGTGGTGGCTTTTAGGGGCACTTCGGTAGACCTCACTGGCAATGAGGAAGATGGTTCCAGAAGTCTTTTTCACTCATGTGTTTATTTGTTTTGAATTCGCAAAGGATCATTTACACCTCAACGCTAAAAAGTAATAATAACAATGGTTGGACATTGAGGTCAATTGGGCTGAAAAGTCCTCATCTGACCTCAATTAATCTTCATACTTCAGTCCAATCTCTCTCTCCTCTCTCTCTCTATCTGTCTGTCTGTCTCCTCTTCCCTTAACATCTCAGAACAACCCATCTTACAGATGCAGAGCACTTTACAAATGTGGAAGTCATGAACAAAACTACTTGATGAACACTTGTGTTGCAGTGAAAAAAAGAAAACTGTTCAGAAGTTTATGCGTACCTACTCTGGAATGTTCAAATCGGCAACCTTCTCCAAACTTACAGTACCCACTTTGAAAGAACCTGCAGAGTACCATCGTGTATCTGTAAACAAAAAATGATCAATTTCAGTTTCTCCTCCTCTCAACCCATCCCTCAACATCCCTTCCTCTCTATCCATTCCCTTCTCTAAATTAGAAGTTTTAAATTACTATTTATAATGATCCCACTTGACAAGCACACTTAGTTCAAATCGTCTGTTTCAAGAATACTGAAAACCACAAAAATCATTACAAATTAAGTTCTAACACTTCTACCTGTTAGACCTTTAGCTTGTTTTAAAGAAATAACACGACACAATCCTGTCCTGGGCAGAAGCTTAATTAGGAATTTTTTTACAATGTATGGGTGTAGATTTTCTTATTAGGGCCAAATGTTACCAAACTTGACCTGCTGAAACCTAACACCATAAGTATTCAAACGCACCTATTCCCACCTTGCGCCAACGATCCTGCGATTTTCCAAATCAGTACAAACTCAAAGCGATTTTCTACATTTGGCCCTAATAAGAAAATCCACACTCGTACCACTCAGTTTTGATAAATGTTTATTTACAAAGTGAAATCGTAAAGCACGTTCACATCTCTAAAAGATTGCTGGGATAAAATTACCCAAATAACTGTATATGAAAGAATTCTGCTGGAAAATACATGCAGATATATTTACAAAGGATTATAATCCCTGCTCAAAATTGTCATACACCTTTCGTTCAATCAGAGATTTTATAGAACAGTTTGTTCTGTGAGCGATATTAAATGAATTCGCGTCACCCATACAGCAAAAACTTTTGAAGTTTACAGCTGCTAAATGCAAAACCTATAAAGTCTGACCAAATAATTCCTCAAAACTGAACACAAACTAAAAACAGTTTTTTACTAAATGTTCAACTCACGATTTAACTTAACATGCAGGAAAAACTTGCAGTTTAAAAACTACAAAATTATCCGCGACCACAATTTCCACAAACTACGCATCATTCCCAAGAAGGGCCAAGATACTTGCGTCTAAATGCTCCGCAGGTTTTGGTAATCTATTTTTAGCTCAACCAATCACGCGTCTTGAAAGGGCCAACGAAGAGCTAGCGTGTTAAGTCCCGGCTTTCACGTCGTTTACAGTTTCTTTTATCTGGCTGTGTAATTGAAGTTGGATTGATAAAAATAATTCTTTGCGTCAATAGAAGTGGGATTGATGAAAAGAATTGTTTGCGTAATTTGAAACTGGATTGATGTAAAGAATTTTGCCTAGGCCTACTAGAACCAATCCGAAGATCATCTTCAATTAATATTTTTAAATCTAAACTTAACACTTATCTCTTCTCTAAGTACTTATGATTAGTAAGTACATTGTAACGCATCCTTTGAGTAAGACTCTGTTTATTAAGGCGCGTTATAAATGCAAGTTGTATTGTATTGTATCTTTCACTAAACGCTACGCTTTATCTATTCTGTGCTAAACGTGACAAACACAGAATAACGACGCGTGATTGGTTGAGCTAAAAATAGATCACCAAAACCTGCGGAGCATTTAGACGCAAGTGGCCAAGATCGCTATTTCCATTTACGTCATTTTCTTATGCGCCTTGACCCGGAATAATGTGGGGCTATGCCAAAGACTGCAGTGTAAGGTGAAATTGTAATATACCATTGTATCTAGATTCTAGAAGGCAATGAATAAACCCAGGTCGATAAAGGTGACATTATAGGGCGGACATGCTTTGTAGGCTGCTATTAGCGCCGTGTATTGCAGGCTGTCTGTTCTGTTAGTAGTTATAAGATTTATGTCTTCTGTCATTTGTGTTCTGGTGGATTGTTTCAATTGGATTGCTTTACACTGTAACCGGTTGCGGTTTGTTAACCGGATTGTTTCAATAAAGAAGAATATTATTATTTATTATTATAATTGAATTTGAGAGAGTTGAGAGCGAAATCACTAAGTCTTATTACACGCCCACTTACTTAGTGGAATGCGTGACTTTAGACCATGGCGCAGCTCTATAATTACTTCATGCTTACTCTCTGCTATATTTTGGTCTTTTGGTAGGCCTACATGTTCATATCGAACATTTATATAGCACCCCCATTGGCCCCAAAGAAAACTACTCAGAGGCTCCCAACTCCACCACGGCCAAAAAGAGCAGTCTTCACGTGAGAAAAGAACATTAACCAGGTGCAAATAAAGTAGAATCTACATACAGACTGTTCTGCTTCTATGCTTTTCAGGTAAGAATTTACATACGGAGCAGTAGCTGGCCATGTCACTAGGGCCAATTAAGTCCCTCGCACTATAGCCTAGGCTAAGGCTAATAGGGCCTGTGTTCATGGAAGAAATATGATGGAGGGCTTTTGGGAAATTGGTTGCATGCCCTTCCGGAGCCAGCGTTTGCAGAGGAGCACAGGGAATGGAAGACAATCCTCCACAAACTCCTGCCCAAGACAGAGATTCAAGCTCGAAGGACTTCTGTTCCAGCGGAGACGAGAGGGTGCATGAGGTCACAAAGTTCCTTGTTTTAGACCTCTCTGAGGTCAAACAGACAGCATCTTCTGAGCAGTATTCCGTGGCAATCCGTGCTCGTATGTATACCCCAAGAGCAGAATCGACTGTGACTGAAACAGGTGTGAACGTAATATAGTGTGCATGCTGTGCAATGCACTTGTCGGAATGAATCCGATGTAACGGACATTGATGACCTGTACTAGAATGGTCCGATGCATTTGTGGGGCGCGGTGGTGTAGGCTAGAGGTATGTTCGGTGCCTTGCAACCGGAGGGTTGCGGGTTCGAATCCACCTCAAGGGGGTATATTTGGTGCCTTGCAGCCGAAGGGTTGCGGGTTCGAATCTACCTCAAGCTGCTGCGTAGGGACCCTGGGCAAGTCCTTCACTCGCAATTGCTCATGCGCTTCGACGTGAAACTCCGATTCAGTGTCCGCGCTGTAGTCGGGAGCGTCGGGAGCGCGCTATATAAATATCTGAAATGAATGAATGAATTTCACTGCCTTGAATCAAGACAATATATACAGTGATTTGCTTGAGCGTAACAGAAACACATAGGCCTAGGATCTGCTGGTCATATGTTGCAGCAGGCCGTGTCGACTTCTCGGAAGGGATAGGCCCTATTCGAAATTCAGTGAATATAGCCTACATGTAGGATTGGCTAAAGGATTAGCTAAAGCTCTGCAGAACTTTGCGATTTTCGGTTGATTCTGCATTTAAATGCTTTTAAAATCCACGCAAGGTATTCAATCGATTGTTTATAGGCATGTAGGCCTATACCTTAGCGTTTTTGGAGCTCCATAATTGGTGCTCCCCAGTGCCATTTTTTATACATCCAGCCCTATAGACAACATGATTCCAGTGCCATTATAATTACATAGATTATTACATAACTGACTAACTTTTAGTCTAGCCTAAAGTTTGAGTTTTGTTAGCCATATTTTGTTACTCTTTTTGCTCACATGTCCAAGTTCTTTGGCACAGCAGTGCAGAGCTAAAAGTGATGACTGATCCATATTTCGTATTTTCATTTCCATTTTGCCCTTCATCAAAAATAGCATTTGCATCAACAAATGACCCAAGTCCTTTACATGTATTGTGTGCCATGGATTCGATAGGTGGGACGGAACATATGGCATGTTGAGCTACTTCACCTAGGCCTGTGGAGGGTTACCATTGGAGTTGCTACCTTACCCGTGGAGGTATACCACTGAAGTAGATGCTTCCTTGTGGCAAGTCCTCCTATAGTGGTTGAAGAAAAGAAGTTGCCTGTTGGCTTTGGCGTGACGGAAGGCCACAGTGATGTATACTGGGATAGCACTCGGCAGAGTTATTAACAGCTCTGTACAATTCCGGCAATAATTAAGGAATGCAACGCCAGATAGCTATTATAGTGTTCTGGCTCAAACGCCATTGTTGGTCATCCCATGGAGAGCATATTTTAAGTTGTCTTTAACTTCTAATGGTTATTTTGGTAAACTAAAGACAGAATTAGGCCTAGTCTCTCAGTGTGTTACCATATTATCAAGTACCTCTAAGCTCCATAGTTGGCAAACGTGATTTGTAATTAAAAGCAGACCTACATAATCAAGAACTTCAACAAAAACAATTGTAAATTGCATTCTCAACTTCAAACCATCAGCAGTCTAATAAAGTTAACTGTTTCTTCAAATATTTCGTTTCTTACAAGCCAACTCAAATGAGCAAATGATCATGTTACCGATACTAATGCTAACTTGCACATTCATGTAAAATGTTAGAAAACATATATGGACAGACAGGAGCGTAACCAGACTCAGATTCAAGAGGAGGCAACTTCACACACCATTGGCAAAATCATGGTTATTGGGGTCATTGGTCGATAAAAGTTCCAGTATATATAAAAAAGCAAGAGGAGGCAACTGCCTCCTCGTGCCTCCATGTAGCTACGCCTATGTGGACAGATACCTTGGACATTAGTGTAATTTCATTTCATTTGGTAACCAAATTGAAAAACAATAAGCAGATCAAACGATACTTGCTTAATCAAGCAATTAACAGTCTGGCTACACAGAAGGGATCATTGACCCCGCTAACTAAGGCCACTTGGGTAGTATTACAACATAATGAAGCGCAACCGATATTATATAATCACATAAACAAATCAGTAGAAAAAAACTTAACTAAAGACTTGACATCGCACTTGGAGATTATGGTAGTTGAACTTCTCTATTCACTTAATCTTCTGCTATAGTTAGTCATGTTGCCCGAATATAAACGAGCGTTTTGAAGGATCACAAACTGGGCAGATGGGGTATCATTCCATATTAGGATGACATTACATCTTACAGAGAATAGTCGGGTATTTGTATGAGCATAAAGTTGGGGATAAAAACTTGAATTTCTTGTCTGGTACAAATGGAGGTCTGCAATGCGGAAAAAAGTGTTTGTACACTGGAGGTAATAGGTCGCGATTATAACGATAGATGAATTCTTCAATCTGCATGTACGCCTAATCTGATCAATTTTTATTATGAGTTCAAAGAATTTCTGCTCCGAATGAGTTCGATTTGACTCCGTATGGGCTCCATATTATATCTATGTAGG
>JACEVL010000024.1:2768687-2895416 GCA_020284085.1 Aporrectodea caliginosa
GTGTCTATATATTCATGCATGTATAACATTGTATATTATACAACCGTACAGCTATCTCTCAGGTCGAAATGAGATGGGCATAAAAATTGAATTCTTTGTACAGAGGGTGTTAAAGTGTTAGCTGCACCTTCCACCGTAAACATCCTTGGGTAAGGTCAAAACAACAGGAGAGCTTATGACCTGTTCCAACTTAACTTCCAACTCCATGTATACAGTATGTATAGAAGCCTTAGATGAGACCTTCAGACGCAAGAGAGGTTGAGGCATAGGCCTAGTTTGGCAGTTAGACCCTATAGAGGATGTCTCGTTACACTAATAATATAGGTTGTAGCCTATACACTGAACGAATGCAACCACGGTTGTTCTGTATACACAGAGTTTAAGCACATGATAGGCTAATTATTGAATCTAATAGCTAATTATGAGCGTAGGTAGAACTCTATAAAGAATACTAAAAATAGCACTCGTAATGTAAAGTCAAGGTATTTGAATTTTAATAATTATGAGCTATAGTCAAGGTTTTTGAATATGAGCCAGACAAGGTCTTAAACTTCTAGGCCTATATAGCATCATTATAATGCTTGTAAAGGTAGACCGTATATATACACTCGTTTTTCTATAGCGACCGTATGACCTTGATCGTGCTCAGTTTTCAGTGCATTAATCGGGTGAGATCCTTCACCACCGCTGCTCGTTTGAATGCACGCACACCCTTTAAGATCCCAGAGTACCGTACGGACCCTGCTAGTCCGATATACAGTTGGCATCAATCAATGGCAATCCAGGACGGAATCCGGTATAGGTAGATTCTGTAGATAACGTGGCCATAATAGTGCAGTCCAAAGCCTGCATGGAGAAGAAACAAGGGCGACACCTCCAGGGTCGTGATGATCAAGCGAAAGAATTGTGCCTTATTTTTATACGGAGGTGCTAGATAAATGCTGTCGCTACATTATAGACCTAATTACCAGAGGTGCAAAAAACCAAACTTTTTCAAAATGAAAAGTTGGTTTTTTGGTTTTATTTTGTTTTTTTTGTTTTTTGTTTTATGCTTTTGAGATTTTCCTATTTCGGATGATAAAACTCATAAAAATGGCATAACACCATTCAAATCAATCAGATGCATATAAATGAAATTAACTAGAACAGTAGAACCGTAGACTGTCATAAAACGAAGTTAAGAAAGACAATACAACAATTGCCAAGAGACTTGAAGAGACGACATTTTTGGCATTTATAATTTAGAAATTTGTAAAAAACAAAAAACAAAAATTTGCAGATTTTTGTTTTTTTTGGTTTAAAAAAAACCAAAAACCAAAAAACCAAGCCTCTAACAGCCCTGCTAATTACCTATGAATTATTAGAATAGAAATAGTTTACCTCCAGAGTTGTACTGAGCGAAAGACATCACTCTGCAGTTGTTCTTTCTGTTACTTCCCTCCAACTGATGTTAACGCTCGTTTCTGCGTATATACGATGACGTGTTGCTCAAGCTTTGTCATAAGATGTCGTCTGAACTCTGACCGATACGTCGGTGTTTACCTGATCCTCCTATATATACTCCTCGTATACTTCTACGCCTTTGGTGCAGCTTATATAGACCTATGCGTATGTGGTTAAACCAAGAACTTTGGTTATAGCCTACTGACTCAGTACCAACACCAGGAGCACTTGCAACAGTACATTGACATACTAGGACTGTACATGATACTTATTGTAGACGTATCCTTTGTCAGCCGGTGACTATGGCGCATAACTGAAGATGTCCTGTATGTCAAACAAAAGACCAGAAGGATGCTTCGCCTGCTGCTGCTGGTTATGATGCGGCTGAACGTTCGACAAACAACCAGTCTCCTAAAACACGTGCATATGCAAAACACTTCTAGATGTTTGTGTGAATTTCCTATGCATACGTGTGTATATGTATAAGTATGATAGGCCTTTATAGGTGTATATATGACGCAGCTATATATATATATATATATATATATATATATATATATATATATATATATATATATATATAGCTGGCCAACGACAAAGGCGAAATTCGATAGACCTGTGTGTTTGTATAGGCCATGTACAGGATATATGCAGGCCTATAAGATATATATAAATATATGTATATATACATACATATTGAAGCAAGTTAGAGGTCCTCCTTCCCTACTTCCCCTTATTGCATGGGTGCTGAGCTCTCACGCTCGGCTAAGAGTCCCCTAGCCACCATGTAAGTACCTCTTAGTCTTCGGAGGCTCTTCCCACCCACGGCCAAGTTATTTCAATGGAGCCCCCTGGGATCTAGTAGAGTCCCCTAGGATTCAATGGAAGTGAATTCCTGTTGTTGAAATTGGACGTGAAATTAGAAATAGGAATGACGTCGTTGAAGTTATATAAAGCCTACGAAACTTAACGTCTGCGTTGACATTTCAAGCATTCTGACAGACCACGGAAGCCGTAGGCCTACACCCGTGGGGCCAGTCCAAATCGACGGGCGCTGGTCGCATGATCCTGGTCGGTGCTAGAGAACAGTTGGCCTTTCGAGGCGAAATGGGAGCCCGCGACAGATATATATACGTACCAGTTGAGACTTGAACTGAGTCTACTGATTGTATAAGCCCATATAAGACACAATCGCCCTGATAATTAAGGTGTCCGCTTAAAACACAACAAAAGCTAGTAGCAGAAGTTCAAACACATCCAAACTACGTCCGCAAGCGAAATATTCCAAGAACTATATGCCTTCTGTTCAACTCTCATAATCGCGATCGGCTGACTCTTCAAGGTCGCCGGTTATACAATGCAAGGGCATATATCGGACAAATAAGAGTCCCTTAGTCACCATATAAGTCCCCCTTCCCACCCACGGCCAAGTTATTTCAATTAGTCCCCCTAGGAGTTAGTAGAGTCCCTATAGGCTATATAGGCCTAAATGGAAGTGATTTCCTGTTGCTGAAATTGGACTTGAAAGTAGAAATGGACAGATTTATACGAACCGGTTGAGACTTGAATTGAACCTACTTATTGTAGGCTATATATAAGACACAATCGCTCTGATAATTAGTATGATATCCAACTTAAGGTACCCGCGTAAAACACAACAAAGCTAGCAGAGGTTCAAACGCATCTAAACTACGTCCGCAATGGAAATATTCCAGCAACTTGTATGTCTTCTGTTCAACTCTCATAATCGGCTGACTCTTCGAGGTCACCGATCTTACAAGTGCCTATCGGACAAACAAGTGTAGGCCTATAGATAATGTCCTGATTGATAGCCTCAGCCTGTAGAACAGAAGAGACAGTCATCAACTGACGTAATTATACATAACTGATCTAGGGTATACTTGACGTTGGAAGTACTTACCCTAAGTATGCAACCGGTAGGCCTATATAGGCCTATCTATATACTGCCGTTTGACTGGATATAATGTGTGTAGGGCCTACAGTATGAGAACCGCTAACAACACTTACGACGAGTTTTGGACGTAATACTTATAGGGCTGTATGAGCGTCAGCGACCGCGCACGTACAGCATGAGCGAATGCAAATCAAGGTATATCTCTAGTCAGAAGCGTCGATCACGTAGGGGCTACGTAGCCCAGACCCCGGCAAGAGGTTGAGAAGGGGCCCATTCATTGGTCGGGTACGGGCAATATTTTTAGAAGGGGCCCAGTCATTGGTCGGGTCATTATTTTGAGAAGGCCCAGTTATTGGTCGGGTCAATATTTTGAGAAGGCCCAGTTATTGGTCGGGTCAATATTTTGGGAAGGCCCAGTTATTTGTCGGGTCAATATTTTGAGAAGGCCCAGTTATTGGTTGGGTCAATATTTTGAGGAGGCCCAGTTATTGGTCGGGTCAATATTCTGAGAAGGCCCAGTTATTGGTCGGGTCAATATTTGGAGAAGGCCCAGTTATTGGTTGGGTCAATATTTTGAGGAGGCCCAGTTATTGGTCGGGTCAATATTCTGAGAAGGCCCAGTTATTGGTCGGGTCAATATTTTGAGAAGGCCCAGTTATTGGTCGGGTCAATATTTTGAGAAGGCCCAGTTATTTGTCGGGTCAATATTTTGAGAAGGCCCAGTTATTTGTCGGGTCAATATTTTGAGAAGGTCCAGTTATTGGTCGGGGCAATATTTTGGGAAGGCCCAGTTATTGGTCGGGTCAATATTTTGCGAAGGCCCAGTTATTGGTCGGGGCAATATTTTGGGAAGGCCCAGTTATTGGTCGGGTCAATATTTTGAGAAGGCCCAGTTATTGGTCGGGTCAATATTTTGAGAAGGCCCAGTTATTGGGTGGGTCAATATTTTGAGAAGGCCCAGTTATTGGTCGGGGCAATATTTTGGGAAGGCCCAGTTATTTGTCGGGTCAATATTTTGAGAAGGCCCAGTTATTGGGTGGGTCAATATTTTGAGAAGGCCCAGTTATTGGGTGGGTCAATATTTTGAGAAGACCCAGTTATTGGTCGGTCCTGGCCATATTTAAGCTGCAAAATCGGTAATGTCAGTTGTTGTGTACACTGATATTGCGTGATAATTATTGACACTGATAGGTTTATGGTCTATTCATGCGAAAGGCTACGTGTCTTCATTTAATAGGCCTACTGCATAATAAATTATTATCTTCATCTAACAGGCCTACTACACAGTGAAGTTTAACTGACCTATGTAATCTAAGTTTCAAAGATCGCGAATTTGAAGTGTTATGCTATAGTAGTTCTCGTCATAATACGTCTAGGCCTACAGCTGTTATGACTTGCCTGAGCTAAGGAAAACAATTACAAACAGAACAAGACAAAACAAAACGAAATAAACATAAACATGAATAAGAGAGAACAGGTTAGAGGTGTGGGGTTGGAGCTAATAGACGGAATAATAAAGATCCAATTAAGGGTCATGTACCGGGTACTCAATATAATTATAGGCCAACAAGGCTATCCAGCTGGAGGGCAATTCGACCATGGTCTGCAGAGAGATTGGATTAACTCTCATGAACATAATTATGGGGTTATACGAATTTTCTGCATTTATTAAGCGCCACTATCTAACGACTAAGCATCAATCGATGGCGCTGAACAATTGCGAGTGAAGGACCTACAAGGTCAAAGTCCATACAAAATAACCGCCTTCCGAGAAACTGAAACTGCCCACATAGATCCCTTATATGACCTATATTCTTATATGGGACCCGCATAGATCCCAGTTCCCAGATACGAGTTCCTTCCATCTATAATGCCCATGTAAATGCTGGTTGGAGCACAATTTAGGCAAAAACTTGGCAATGGCTATGTAAATGTTTTTAGCTTCAGATTACTTCACCTCTGACTCTGGTATCAAGGGTTTTGGCTTAGAAATCCACTGGGGCTTAGAAATTCATGGACCCCAGACCCCTTTATCAGCCCTCGCTCCCCCTCGCCATATGTCAGCCCCCCAATCATTAAAACGTATCAACGCCTCTGCAGTCTGCAGCCTACGAACGTACATAGGACTTTAATTCAGCTGACGACAAACGGACAAAGTATGTGTCAGCAAATGACTGAGCGAAACGGTCGCAAAAATGAAAACGTCAATGAAAAATTCTAGGTGTATAAATAGGCGTATAGGATTCATTTTCACAATTGTAGAAAGTAGGCCTATAAACACCCAACCCTGACTGCATGGACGAGCACTCGTGAAGAAGTTGGAACCATGCGGTTATAACTTCTAAAGGGACTTCACAAATATCCGAGCATAGTCTATATATAGGCTACAGTCGTAAACAGGGCCGGACTAAGATTTCCGGGGGCCCTTATAACCTCTGACCCCAAAGCAAAGCCAATTACGACAGTAGGCCCTACGGGTATATCTGAACACAAAGTTCTAAACGTACCTGTACATGATAAGCTATGTTTAAAAAAACTTTTTCTAATTAAATATAGGCCTGTGCACTGTATGCAGATTGAGAGCGTGAGTCTGTAGGTTATTCATGAAGTAGACATAATAACTCAAACTTACTAGCGCTGAAAAACGTTTCAGGGTAAAGCGCTACATTATTTAAAACTATACAAAATTAGGAATTTGCTACAACAGTTTGATTTAATTTCTCCAGATTTTGGGGGGTCCTCAAAAACGTTGCGGAACTAAGCTTAGTTGGCTTATGCCTGAATCCGGCATTGCAGTGTAAAAGACCATTCTTCTGATCGATGCGCAGAGCGGAAGGGTTATTTTGTATTGGCCTAATGGGTCCATACAAAATATGTAGGCTCCTATACACATATGTAGGCCTAAATAGACATGGATACACTCATAAATTTTCTGGAAACGTTGCCTATATATAACAACCTACTACGAGTGTACTGTATACGACATGAGAAGTTCATTAGCCTATGCCACGTCAGGAACGGTGAGCACTGTTCAAAATAATTTCTTTCGAAGTCAAAGGCCTTTGTTGCCAGAAGCTGTCGTCAAACTCTTATCCATCCGCCTCGATAACTTCATGCAAAGACAAGTGCATGCAGCTAGGCTATTTTAGGCCTGGTTGTATACTAAGGCCTAAAAATAGGCTAAAATAAAGAAACCTAAACAGCCAACTATCGATTTTGTTTACAGATGCATGGTATTTTCTGCTTTTCATTTTCGATTTGCTAAGAAGAAATTTCGCAAATGAAACCCACAGATGGAAATTTCGCCCCAAACGATATAGTGTCAGCAGCAACCATGCATACACTTTCGTTTCGACTCAATATTAAACCTCCTCAAAGTCACCTCCGCGATCCAACCATGGACGTCCGCAGAGGGGAGCATTATTTTGCTCCCTCTGGATTTTGCAATAATTGTTACCCTATTTCAAGAATAAGAACTATAGACTTCAGTCATACAAAATTTAATTTTTGTCTTAGTTTTTAACAGTGAATGGCTATGACTTTTTCATATTTTAATTTTTATCCAAACTAGTCGAGATAACCTAAATAAATTTAAGTTAGTCCCCGTGCCAACAATTTTAACAAGTTGCATCTGTGACAAGTTATTCAGAAGAAACGAATATTGATTGATCGATTGATTAATCGAACATATAGGCTATAATTATATCTTCCGTATACATTTCGCTAATGTCCTGCTGGGCATATTCAACTATCTCTCCCATCCCATGACCACCACTGGCACTGCCAACGATTGCCACCGTACAATTAACCGTGCGGTCTCCCCGCGGGTTTCCTATAATTTATAGGCCTGTAGGCCTAACTCTGTTGCATAGGCCTACAGAAGCCTACGCCAATCATCTTCGATTATTATGATGCATGGCGTCGTAAAAATAAACGTATTATTAGTCAGTCCTACAGAAACCCAACAGCCAACGACCTATATTTGTTTACAGGTGAATGGAATATTTGACTTTTCATTTTCGATTTTCCAAGAACAAATTAAGCGAACGAAACCAACAGGTCGAAACGGAGCAGACTACCTGACTGTTGTGGATTTGATTTGATATGGCGCCGGTAGTAGGCTATAAGCTGCTAGCCCTGCCAGCATAATTATGTCCCAGGCAGTCCCAGTTCCCAGCCAGCAAAACCAACGTCGGGCCAATGTGTATCCAGTGTGACAAAACACCAACGTTGGGTCTATCCCCTATGCTCCAGACCTATGCAATATTGGCATAATGCAGGGTGTATTATAGGGGTCTACTACAACGTGTAGCCTAAAGCACACGTAGGGCCTATTATAGGGGAGGCTACTGTTGCGAAATTCGTAATTGGCTGGGCACTCTATGGAGCGCTATAGTATCAATTTTAAGTCACTTCCTATTGAGCTGCTATGGTTAGATTAGTTGATTTGGCACTCTATGGGGCACCGATGTTTGATAATTGTGTTGGTGCGATTTTTGATTGGTACCTGTTGATATTGACACCGAGAGAGCTGCAAACTGCACCGGAGCCATTTTAGGAGATATCATGTGGTTTACATATAGCACTTGCTGGTAAAACTGCACCGGTGCCAATTTAAGATATACCCTGTGGTGAGTAGGTAGCACCGGCCGGTAAAACTGCACCACCGGTGCCCTTTTGAGAAACTGCACCGCCGGTGCCATTTTGAGATATTGCACCGGTGCCATTTCTAGTTGCACCCCATGGAAAAGGTGTGGGGGCACCAGGGTTTTCTGCACCTCTGATAGGTATATAAGGCAGGGGTTGGCCATGGGATAGTCAGTCTGGAGAAGACCGCCTGAAGATTCGGCCTCGAGCTTTGCATCGGCCTCGCAGTCTTGGTGGAGTCTGAAGAGGACCTGCCGTCGATCTACGGACCAGCCATCCGAGACGCTGTCGCTAGAGGGCCTGCTTGATGATAGGAGTGACGAGGAAGCAGCTGTGCAGTTCTCTCTCGATGTCCAGTTGCCTGTTGATGTGATTCTGTCAATCGTCGATGAGAAGAACTATTAAAGCGGTGTTCTACGTGTGTGAGTGTGTCGCTGGTGATCAATCCAAACCTCTCGATAGACCACGAGAGTCGGACCGGACAACCTTTGTTGAGGCCTGGGGTTTCGGCATCCTGGTAGAGCCTTGAACCACTCAGCAAAGAAGACGAATAGAGAGACGACCCCTGGTTTCACGACAAACTGGCACCAGAAGTGGGGTTGGTAAGCAGTTTCGGTCACAGCGTCGACAACCAACAACGGAAGTTCCGGAATGACAGACGAGCAATCAACCGTCGACTACAGTCTGGTGGACGTGGGAGAATCGCCGCATCGTCAGCCAAGCATTTCTACGCCGTTTGCGAAGAGAACGACGACGGAGTCCAGGTTCCTGCTCGAAGGCATTGACTTCGATGATCCGAGGCCTGCAGAGATGGACAACGTGGCGCGATCAGCAGAACGACCGGTGGAAAAACCAGAGCAAAGGCCGGTGAAGCAATCAGAGAAACGACCAGTGGAGAAACCAGCGCAACAACCACTGAGACAACCAGAGGAACGGAAACGTCTCGAGAGCACGGATGTCGCCTTCGGATACAGAAAGTCACCGATGAAACCGGGAAAGTTTGACGGCACCGGTTCACTCGAGTCCTTTCTCGCTCAATTCGATGTGTGCGCCAGGCACAATGGGTGGACGTCAACGGACCGTGTGGATTTTCTGCGCTGCGCTCTGGAGAAGGCTGCCACGCAGTTGTTATGGGACTTTGGTGCGAGGCAGGACGTCACCTACGAAGAATTAGTCGGTCGACTCCGCCAGAGGTACGGTTCCGAAGGACAAGCGGAGACGTTCAGGGCACAACTGCATTATCGACGCCAGCGGACGGATGAGACACTGAGCAACCTGCTTCACGAGATACGTCGGCTGGTTGTGTTGGCATTTCCCGTACCGTCGAACGAGACAACCGAGATTATCGCACGGGACGCATTCTTGGAGGCGATGCACGACCGGGAGCTATCCTTGAAAGTCCGGGAGCGTGAACCAAAAACATTGGACGAGGCTTATCGCACGGCGTTACGGCTGGAAGCATACCAGCGCACAACCGAGCAGGAGGATCGACGGAGAGCACCTAATCGCGTCCGAGGGACCCAGGGAACGGAGACGAACAGTCCGACGCAGTCTCAACTGGACCGGTTCCTTGCCGCACAACTTGAGAGTCAGCGCAAGTGGCAGAGGGACATGGAGGAACGCTTCAATCGTCAATTCGCCGAGCTACGAAGCAGCACCAACCGAGACACGGAACCGAGACGCGAAGCACCCAGCTTCGGGAACAATCAGCGCGATCAAGGAAGAGCCTTGACCTGCTTCAACTGTGGAAGAGCCGGTCACTTCGCCAGAAACTGCCGCCAGGGCCGACGCTTTCGACGACAAGACACCACCGCCGAACCAGGAGTCCCGTCATCGGAGGAAGAGAACGTCGCGAGGAACCACACCACTCGCCAGAGGTCAGCTGTTCAAGGAGGAAGCAACGCCATATACATCCGAGGAACCATCAACGGAGGGACACAACTCTGTCTGGTCGACACCGGATCAGAGGTGAGTTTGGTGCCGCATTCCGCTGTAGTGGGTTTAGAACTGACTCCTTGTAGTCGCGTGTTGATGGCTGCTAATGGTACTGAAATTAGGGTGCTTGGGGAGGTGGCTGTCCAAATTAAGATGTGGCGTGGGTTTGCAATTCCCACTACGTTCTTGGTCTCTGACCAGATCGTCGAGCCTATGTTAGGAATGGACTGGCTGAGACAGCATAAATGTAGGCTAGGCTTTGGCACAGGAGCATTATTTGTAGGGCGGCGTAAGATACCATTGGTAAAGGGTAACGGTTCCACATGGTGTAGGCGCGTAATAGTAGCGGAGGACGTGTTGATCCCTCCTAAGTGTCAGCAGGACATTGCTGCTAAAACTTTATTCGGGAACCTGTCGGCCATGGCTCCCGCTTGGATGACAGAAGTTAGAGAGGTCGTGCCGGGTGTCCATGTCGCAAGAGTTTTAGTGGATGAGAGGGCCTCTAATAGTATGGTGCGAGTAGTCAACTTGACTAAGGAGCCGATCCGTCTAGACAAGGATCAACTGTTAGGCGGTTTGTATCCCGTTCAGATAGAAGTAAGTGGTGAGACGCAGGAGAGTCCTGGTGAGACGCCGTTCGAAGAGGCACTATTGAATGAGTTGCCTGAGGACGTGCCGCCTGAAGCTAAGAAGAAGCTGGAGGGACTCCTGCGGGAATATCGTGACGTATTTTCCACGAGTGAAGGAGACCTGGGCAGGACATCGATATGCGCTCATCGAATAGACACAGGAGACGCGGCGCCAGTGAGGCAACCGTTACGAAGGCAACCCTTCGCGTACCAGGCCACAATAGATGAGCGAATGGACCAGATGATAGCAGATGGAGTGATTGAACCAGCAGTGAGTGAGTGGGCTGCCAATGTAGTTCTGGCACGAAAGAAAGATGGAACGATGAGGTTCTGTATAGACTATCGACATTTAAATGAGTGCACGAAGAAGGACTCGTACCCCCTTCCCAGGGTGGACGAATGTTTAGATGCCTTGTCAGGAGCGAGCTGGTTCAGTACGCTGGACTTGCGGAGTGGCTACCACCAGGTAGCGATGGACATGAAGGATGCGGATAAGACAGCTTTTGTCACTCGGAGAGGAATATTCCGTTGGAGAGTGATGCCCTTTGGTTTATGTAACGCTCCGGCTACGTTCCAGCGTTTGATGGATATTGCCCTATCCGGATTGAATTTTGAGACATGTTTAGTGTATCTGGATGATGTCATTATCTTTGGTAATGACTTGGATCAACACCTTGAGCGATTAAAACAAGTACTGCAGAGGTTGAGAGAGGCGCATCTGAAATTGAAGCCAACTAAATGTCAGCTATTGAGGAGAACTGTCAGTTTCTTGGGGCATGTGATGACTCCAGACGGGGTGGCGGTAGATCCATCCAAAGTGGAAGATGTGACAGCTTGGCCAGTGCCGGAACGACTGACAGATGTACGTGCATTTTTGGGGCTCTGCTCCTATTATCGGAAGTTTATTAGGGGATTTTCATCTATGGCTGCACCCTTGTTTGCTCTCACCAAGAAGGGTAGAGCATTTGTTTGGGATGATGAGTGTCAGACTGCTTTTTCAAGGCTTAAGGTGGCTTTGACTACAGCACCAGTGCTAACACTGCCAAAGAGTGAAGGGATCTATGTGTTAGATTGTGATGCCTCTGACATAGGAATTGGAGCTGTATTGTCGCAGAGAGTTGAGGGAGAGGAGAAGGTGATAGCCTACGGAAGCCGTCTTTTGTCCACAGCCGAGGTCAAATATTGTATTACACGAAAGGAATTGCTGGCTGTTGTGTACTTCGTGAAGTACTATCGTCAGTATTTGCTGGGCAGGAAGTTTGAATTGCGTACAGATCATGCTGCATTGAGGTGGTTGAGGAAAACTCCAGAACCGATTGGACAGCAAGGTCGGTGGCTCGAGCGGTTGTCCGAGTATGAGTTTGAAATTATTCATCGACCAGGAAGAAGGCATGGCAATGCCGATGCTCTGTCTCGAAAGCCTTGTCGCCAGTGCGGATCAGAGGATCAGATTCCTGTGGTAGCGGCCACGAGGACAGCGACCTTAGCGCCAACGAGTAGTGAGTCAAGGCCTATGGACCCTATTTTGGAAGCTCAGAAAGCGGATCCTGACCTGAGGGTCGTAAAACAGTGGTTGATTGAAGGTGCGACGGTACCCGACTTGCTGGAAGTGCTATCGGAGAGCGCTACCGTTAAGGTGTATTGGCACCAGCGAGAGAATTTGTATTTGCGAGACGGTATTATATACAGGAAAAGAATGGATGATGTGGAACAGTTGCTGTTGCCCAAGACTTTGAAAGAGGAATTTTTGAGACTCGCGCACACGGGAATAACCGGCGGGCACCTGGGAGTGCGCCGAACCCGATGGCAGATCCGTAGGAGAGCGTACTGGGTTGGTTGGTCGGGAGACGTGAAGCGTTTTTGCCAACGCTGTCCCCAGTGCAACCAGTATCGCAGAGGGAAACCACCCAGGCAAGGGCCACTTCAGCCGCTGCCATGTGGAGAACCTTGGGAGCGTTTGAGTTTGGACATAACGGGACCACATCCAAGGAGTAGGAAGGGTAACATCTACATTTTGACCATGATGGACAATTTCAGTAAATATGTGGAAGCGATCCCGATGGCTAACCAGGAAGCCGTATCAGTAGCGAAGGCGCTGGTTGAGAATGTTATCGTGAGATACGGTGCACCATTGCAGATTCTCACGGATCAGGGGACGAATTTTGAGGGGCATTTGTTTCAAGAGTTGTGTAGGCTCCTAGGCGTAGACAAGGTTAGGACGTCCAGTTACCACCCTAGTGGGAACGGCCTAATTGAGAGGTTCCACCGCACGCTAAACGCTATGCTGGGAAAAATCATTAGTAGCCACCAGCGCGACTGGGATGAGGTTTTGCCTCACGTTTTGGCGGCGTATCGGGCATCAATCCACCAAGTAACCGGGTTTTCACCAAACCGATTACTGTATGGAAGAGAAAATCGGATGCCTCTGGATCTTGTTTATGGACGGCCCACGGGATTCGAATTGGGCAACGCCACCTACTCAAGTTATGTCGAAGACTTAGCCGAGAGGATGGAGACAGCGTATCGGGAGGTACGTGAACAATTACGCCGAGCAGCAGAACGGAGGAAACATGACTACGATCTCCGTGTACGTCCTGCCACTTTCGACGTAGGAACCTCCGTGTGGTACTTTACTCCGCGAAGGTACCAGGGACGAAGCCCCAAGTGGCAGAAACTTTATTGCGGGCCTTATGAAGTCTTGAAACGATGCGGGCCGGTCAACTATTTGCTACGGAAGTCGCCAAAGTCTCCTCCCTTTGTCGCTCATGTGGACAAGTTGAAGCATTGTTTTCAGTCGGCGAGGGAAGACGACACCAACGACAATCAGCCAACGGAAGAACACAGCGAGGTCTTCAATAACCACCCTCGACCGCGTCGGGTGATCCGGAGACCCGTACGGTTCCAGTAAGCCTCGGGTGTGTGACGTCGCCAACCGACTCTGTACGATCGATCGACAGGACACAATGTCCAGACACTTCGAGCAACGGTTTGAAAGAGCGGCGACGCAAGACTTTTGCTGAGACTTTTGCTGAGACTTTGCTGTGAGACTGTCTGTGAGACTCTGCTACGAGACTTTCACTTTGAGACTTTAGCGTGAGAACGTTTCCTGAGACTTTTGCTGCTGAAAGACTTATGATTTGAGACTCTGTCGGAAGGTTTTTTTTTGAATGATAGTGATTTTTGTGAAGGGACTCGGCTTCGGCTTTGAGAGACTGATGCTAGATGTGTGTTCGAGAGACTTTGCGTGAAATTTTTGAGACTGCGGAGAGACTTTTGTTTTGAGAGCTTTCGCTTTGAGTTTTGCAGGTTGCTGTTTTCTTTGATTTTTGATGCAAAGACTTTACTCTAGTTATCTCTTGCACTTAAGTCTCGTTGATTGATAGTGGATATTAGGCGAAACGCCTTGGACGCTGAAATGGACAGTGATGAAGCATTTAATCTATTCTGCTTAACATAATGTTTTAGCGTTGTAGTTGGACACTGAGAGACATAAGTCGTTTTTTTTTATGGACTTTTATTTAGCAGTTGAGAACTTTATGATGTGATATGGATCTTTGCTTGCTAACTGTAGCAGCTCATTTAGATTTTCTTTGGGGTCATGGTTTTGGCCAAATTTTAAGTTTTGGGTCGACCTTGGTTTCCGAAAAGGGACTTTCGGTATTGTTGGTCGGCGGGGATTGTTGCGAAATTCGTAATTGGCTGGGCACTCTATGGAGCGCTATAGTATCAATTTTAAGTCACTTCCTATTGAGCTGCTATGGTTAGATTAGTTGATTTGGCACTCTATGGGGCACCGATGTTTGATAATTGTGTTGGTGCGATTTTTGATTGGTACCTGTTGATATTGACACCGAGAGAGCTGCAAACTGCACCGGAGCCATTTTAGGAGATATCATGTGGTTTACATATAGCACTTGCTGGTAAAACTGCACCGGTGCCAATTTAAGATATACCCTGTGGTGAGTAGGTAGCACCGGCCGGTAAAACTGCACCACCGGTGCTCTTTTGAGAAACTGCACCACCGGTGCCCTTTTGAGAAACTGCACCGCCGGTGCCATTTTGAGATATTGCACCGGTGCCATTTCTAGTTGCACCCCATGGAAAAGGTGTGGGGGCACCAGGGTTTTCTGCACCTCTGATAGGTATATAAGGCAGGGGTTGGCCATGGGATAGTCAGTCTGGAGAAGACCGCCTGAAGATTCGGCCTCGAGCTTTGCATCGGCCTCGCAGTCTTGGTGGAGTCTGAAGAGGACCTGCCGTCGATCTACGGACCAGCCATCCGAGACGCTGTCGCTAGAGGGCCTGCTTGATGATAGGAGTGACGAGGAAGCAGCTGTGCAGTTCTCTCTCGATGTCAAGTTGCCTGTTGATGTGATTCTGTCAATCGTCGATGAGAAGAACTATTAAAGCGGTGTTCTACGTGTGTGAGTGTGTCGCTGGTGATCAATCCAAACCTCTCGATAGACCACGAGAGTCGGACCGGACAACCTTTGTTGAGGCCTGGGGTTTCGGCATCCTGGTAGAGCCTTGAACCACTCAGCAAAGAAGACGAATAGAGAGACGACCCCTGGTTTCCCGACACTACTTTTTCACATCCATAGTAGGCCTACTAATACCGTGTTAAGGGTGTTTGCGTATTTAAGCTTGCCAGGGACAATAAATTCTGCATAATTATGTTGACACTTAGGGCCTATGGATAGGCAGGATTTCCGTTATCTTTATGCATGTACATACATAGAACCAACAATTAAAGAACTGCAATAAACTAAAGCATTGAAATGTTTTACTTTCTACAAAGTAGGCCTATTTAACCTAGTAATAGAAGCAGTTATGCCACTCAGTATTAACAACACCGAGGCAGGTATCAAATGGAGGGCTTGCTGCAGACATTATTGGCCTCCTCACTATAGAAGCGGACCAGCAGAACCACAGGATATTACGACCGAGACTGACGAAACCATATATGCATGCAGTAGAAGAGTCGGCCAAACGACCGAGGACAATGGAGTTCATTTATTCCGATTATTCGTACCCATCGCCGCCAAATGGCGAGCGTCAGGCACTGATGTTGATGATGATGATGATCCAATGCAGATACATGGCGATAGGCTTCTGACAATTCCAATATGATGTACAATTGATGCACAAACATATATTATCAAACAATAAAATAGCAAAAATTAGAGCCAAACTGAGATAGATCACTTACAAAGGTAAAATCATTTTCACATATTTGACAAATTGTCTTTCCTCCATTCGCTCTCTCTTCCTCCCTACCCTCCATTTAGCTCTCTTCCTCCCTTTCCTCCATTTCACTCTCTTCCTCCCTTTCCTCCATTTCGCTCTCTTCCTCCCTACCCTCCATTTCGCTCTCTTCCTCCCTACCCCCTCCATTCGCTCTCTCTTCCTCCCTACCCCTGCATTCGATCTCTTTCCCCCTACCCTCTATTCGCTCTCTCTTCCTCCCTACCCTCTATTCGCTCTGTTCCTCCGTTCCCTCCATTCTTTGAGACCGACTTCAGAAAGCTGCTGCTTGACGAGTGTCGCAATAGTTTCGCCAGTGGTGTCACGCGTTGTGATGAAAGCTGTAAATTGTTCTTTTACCACATTCTGACAACCGGGGTTGTTCCCGCCATCAACATATCTTAAGGAGGACGAGATCTGTTCTGTGTTACTGATATCTGCGTTCACATCAAACAATAGAGCGCAGAACTTGGGCGCACGACATTCTGTGACAATACTGTTTCGAACTTCCTGGTCAAACAGGTGGATCAGCTCATTTTGAATCAACGGACTTATGTACTGGCATTGCATGTACCAGATGACAATTCATGACATTAACCTACGATGGCTTAAAATAGTGTCAGTCTGTGATCGAAATTTCAAAAACTGCCACAAAATTTCCAGTCATGAGTTAGTGTCAGCGAAGGCAAATGTTTTGCCGACCTCACAATAACAAAGTCTGCACAATAGAAATTAACGAATAAGAGTAATCTAGAACGTCAATAAGTAATCTACACGGTTTGTATTTTTTAGAGCTGTTAACAGGGCCGTATTTACTTAGGTGGAGGCCCCTTAGCACCCACATATTAACATATTCAAAAAGTTGACGACCGGGGGGTATAGCCAGTGTTGTTCAAAAATTTTCGAGCGGGGGTAGTAACGAGAGTTTTCCGTGAATTATCGAAAATGTCCTCCTGGATCATAACTGAAACTAACTTCGGACCTTTTAAGTTTTAAGTTTTGACTGTTTCTTAGTTTGCTGAAATATTTCATAATCGATTATGAGACACAAGTAAAAAATTCTTGCATTTGTGGTGGAGGCCCCTTTGTGGTGGAGGCCCCGGTGCACTGGCACCTAGTGCACATGCCTAAATCCAGGCCTGGCTGTTAAAATCTGAACGCAGATGCGTAGGCCTAATTGCGTAATGCTAGTTACGCGCCTGTATAACATATTTCTACAGTACTAGCAGTAGTGGTTTCTGTTTAACTACACTGTGATAATAACAGAGATATCGGAGTTGCCCTGCTCCTTCATCCAGGCTTGGAACTGTCACTACCTGGCACTAGTGGCGCAGAGTGGCGGAGTTTATACTTATATATATATATATATATATATACAATTTTATATATATAGTATATACATTATACACACACAGAGGCCAACTTACATACCGGTAAATATATTATAAATGGAAGAACCTATTAAATATAATAGCCAGTGCGTACAAGCAGGCCATCGACGGCATTTACTCCATTCGTTCTGAATATTCCATAATCACCGACTGTCGTTGCCTACAATAATGGACTTTTCAGTCATCGTCCAAAAATATGTAACAATTTCACGTAGACACTATTTAAGCTATTTACTGAATCCGCTCTTTGGCAATTTGCTCAACAATATCCACGATTTTTTACTCTGACCAGAGTGCAGATTGCCATCGTTTACATTTATCTACAACCACCAGCCAAGGCCGAGTGCATTACTGCAGTGTGTGCTAAAGAAGTTACATGCACTAAACAAATGTTCAGTTGCTTGGGACTGGTCCGACTGGTACAGATAAATGTTCATTTGCTTGTTTTCACTGACTAATACAAAAGATAAATGTTCATTTGCTTGATTTCACTGACCAATACAAAAACACTACAAGTCATTGGTTTTCGAATCAAGTGTTGGAACTATAACAAGAAATGCAACACAAATACAAGCATGCTTCAACCATAAGAATGAATGCATGCTTAGACTGTTAGACAACGAACTAAAAACCATCTGCTGAGCATTACTAATAAACAATCAATTGCGTATATTCATTTTGCAAATGAAAGATTTGCACAAAGTCGCACAACAGCGTGAATCCGAAAGTGCGCAAAACATAAAATTGCACTCCTCTCTATTTCCTGATATCCAACAGGCAAACACTGATTTGAAGCCGTTTCATTGAACGCAAATTAGCCAACTTTAATACAGTTTAATCAAGCAAAATATTGTAGTCATCCCAAGATGATACCAAAAAGTCAACATGGTAGAATGCCACAGAGTAGTAGAGCACTTCAGATTATTTTTTTTAAACTGGTGCTAAAAAATTATAAAAATAATTACAGTTTATAGTCATCTAAATTCTTTTAACAGATATTAACACAGCATTTTTTTATGAAACCCATATTACATTAGTTTTTGTCAGCCAGGCAAATGCAGTACCGGTATTATCTTAAACGTTTTCCTAGAAAACAATTAGCCATAAGTGGCCAACAAAGTCACATGACACACGAGTCATTAGGTCACCACACAAAGAATTCCACGTTGATGCCTCTGCAAAATATTTCTGCATAGAATCAGGCATTATTTTGTGGAAATATCACTTTGCCAGAATAAGAGGAATCTGATTCTAGAATATCAACTTTAGGCATTTTCATTACCTGCTGATAGTTGGACGTGTTGCAGTGTTTGTTCCCCTTGACGTCAGTGTCTGGTGCTGGGATTGGATGCCAGTATCCGCCTTTGTTGAACGTGATCACAGAGACCTGGTTGTATTCGTTGAAAGGACTTAGGTCCGCAATCGACAGCATCTGAGTCGCTATGTAGACTCCATCCAATCCATTCACTTTGTGGATATCAGCAAATGGCCGATTTATCACATTCCTAGACAATCATCAACCAATCACAAAAACATCAATCAATCAACTACGATGTATGTATGTATGCCTGTATGTGTGTATGCATGCATTTAGGCATGTACCGGTACATACACATGTAACATGTCTTTTAAGTACCTCACAAATGTGATGCCTATGCTAAAGTAAATGGCGTAACAGCACAAACTGTAAGCAAACAGTGCTCCTGAACATAACTAGAGAAGTCACCACTGGTGGGTTCCCCGCATGCACTGTGCACACAAACACATACAAACACACCCACACAGAGAGCCCAACCGATGCATTCCCATCCAGAGTTGATAATTAATACCATGCTCAGAGTTCCTTTAGTAAACTGCACCGAGAATTAGGAATAATCATAGCAGATGAAGTACACAGCACTTAATAGCTCAGGAATCTTTGTTAGAGCCACGTAACTTACTTAAGCCAGGAATCTTTGTTAGAGCCACATCACTTACTTAAGCCAGGAATCTTTGTTAGAGCCACGTGGATTGAAGTAGACGATGTTCGAAAGAGAAAGCGAGTAACGAAGGCCGGTTGCATCGGAAATGTAGAGATTGGTTGATGATGAGTTATGATTCGCACAGAGGAAAACCTGACTCTCAGTTGCATCAGCAATGAAGAAATCCTACAAACAACAGCAGACAACAACTGACCAGGCATCAGCATCATTATCATTGTCATCACCTGTCAAACTCATCTGCCTCCATCATCATTACAAATGCCATACTCACTGTAACAGTGGTAACAGTCATTGGTACCATAACCTTCGTCAACTTCTCATCATCGCCATCACAGCATCATTGCCATCATCATGAAGCTATCGTGACTAAATATTGCAACCATCATCATCTATAGAAAATAAGCTCTGTAAATCCTCGTTAGAAGTGATTTCTTCAATAATAATAATTATAATAACAGTAATAAGACGATTTGTAAAGCACTGTAACACAGCCGAGACCAAAGGAAATGGCGCTGCACAAAAGTTCAAAAGTCAATAACAGTCATAATGACTGTTTAAAAAGATAAGTCTTGAGTTGTGATTTAAATGTTTCCAGAGACATTCTTCACATGGTTGGGAAGACTGTTCCATGCAGTCACCGAACCTTGTAGAAGACCACAGGACTTGTAGAAGATTTTTGTATGAGCATCTTAGCCGACAGTTCATTCATTCATTCATTCATAAATTTATATAGCGCCCCTTCCAGAGGACTACTCAGAGGCGCTCCCGACTCCAGCACGGCCAAAAAGTACAGTTTTGAGCTTAGTGTAGAAAGCTTCAGTAAAAGTCCCAGGGAGCAGGCGTATCTCCTGGGGGAGCTCGTTCCAGACCACTGGGCCCACCACGGAAAAGGCTCGATTGTCTGCTACCCGAATGCAGAAGTGGTTCCCCAAAAAATCACCATACTGAGTTTCTAGTGCACATAGTAGACAGGTGTGTAGGTTCAAAGGTCACATACCTGGTGAACATCGTTATTTGGAAAACTTGCATGTTGAAAGGATCCTCTGTTCTGCGATATCCACAGCTGAAGATGATACGACGAACGACTGCCCAGCAGCGACTGACAACAGATGACAAAAGACGTCATCTAAACTAATGACTTCTATAGTGCCGTCATCATAATGCCCCATGCCATTGACGATTGCTTAAAGTGAAATTGCAATTGAGAATCATAATTTATTGGAAAAACCACAACAGATCAGAGAAACCAGAAGACAAATAACAATACTAAGACAAATAACAATGCTAAGACAAATAGCAATGCTAAGACAAATAGCAATACTAAGACAAATAACAATACTAAGACAAATAACAATAGCACGAGAAATAACAACAGAGTCGACAGAAAGTGCCCAAGTGGTGTCTAATGGCAGCACACAGGTCACGTGGTCTATCATGCCACTTAGTTCCTGGTATATCACAAGACATACCCTCATCACCAACACTGCATGGCGTGCTCACGGAGGATCTGGTTTCCCCACATCTAAAGACCCCCGTATCAGATTTCACGGATGACATGCCAGTGGTGCAACCCTCATCCCTTGGGCGGGGTATATAATGATCATAGACACTCCCTCTGATTCCTACCAATCTAGTACTGCCCAGTTAACAGGCAGTTCTGCTGCTGATGTCACAGCCCAAAAAAAGGTTACAAAACCATCGTATGTCTGCATATTGCTTTGTTCCCTTGGCCTTCAAAACTCGGGATCTAATTAATGACGACGTCTTGGCCATAACGGATCTCACAGATGCCATCTTGCACACACAATGGAAGTTATCAATTCCATTCCAGTCTCTGTCCACGGCCACCCTTCAAGGCTATTACTCAGAAGTGCTCCCGACCCCTTTAGGTTAAAATAAATTAACAATAAACAACAATACTACTTATAATAAAAGCTTCAGATCAACATTTCTGATGACCTTTGCAGTTCATGGCACAATAATAATAATAACAATAATTATAATAATTATGGCTGTCATAATAATTATAATTAACATCATTATGACTTATAGTTATGTCACATACATAAATCCTTCTCTGAACTGATTTTACATCACCTCTGGATGCTTAACACGTCAAATGTAAAAACACAATAAAAACAAAAAGCGTTCGTGTTAATGTATTTAGCGTTTCCTTAGCAACGACACACCAAGTGCACAGTCGCTTAAAATAACTCACCACATTTCGAGTAACAAACATGAATCTATCGACGACTTCAAAATCCTTGACATCTCTGAACAATTCCTGCGCTGAATAAGTCACGGAACCAGTGTATCGAAGAACGACAGACGGCACTTCCGTCTGTAGGTAGATGGTCGACGCATTGTCATAAGGCACAACACCCCTGAAAGATCACAATAGGATCATAATCTTAACACAAATTCACCTCAAATTCACACTGCTATGACTAGTATATCCCGTGCAATGTATCAAGAAAATGTCCCTGTTTTGCCCTCTTCCACTACCTCTTCCACTACCTCTTCCACTCCCTCCCTCCTTCCTTTCATCAAACACAATTCCAGTTAACACTGTGTGAATATAACAGATTTTGATAACAATAACAACAACAAGCCTGACACTGGACAAACTTGCCCCAATTCACACCTGTTATCAGCAACCTATTAAATCATTCACAAAGTGGCTCTCTCTGGAGCAAAAATAATCCATGAACTTCTATATCACTACTGCAAAAATATTTTTTACAACAACAACATCATCAACAACAACAACAAAGATAATAGCCTATCTCATGCAGGGCATCAACACTCTGAGTCAACAAAATTAACCTGTTGCTCCCTCTCCCAATTCCTGTCCCCTCCATATCCTCAACCCTCCCTCCTCTGCTTTTACCCCTCCTGCTCCTCCTTCTTTCCCAACCTCTCCATCCCCTTCCCTCCATCTATCGTTTGAAAGCAATGGGCTAGATTTAGGTCATGACAATTACACTCACCAGTAAAAGACCTTAACACCAGTGTGCAGGACTTGCCATGTAGCACCAAAGTCACGCGACAACCAAAGCTGTAAATCATTGCAAAATGGGGTCACCTCCAAATCAAACAAATGCCTACACACGATCCATAATATAATTAACACACCCAACTGGTAGCTATTAATTCACATTTGCAAACTAATCATCATCACCATCATCATCATCTCTGGCACCTTACGCTCTTCAGCACTGTTGTTTCCACAACATGCTGGAAGCCATCTCTATTCTTGGCTCATCTCTAAGTAATGTGAGGCCCAAAATTTAATAATAATAAGACAATTTATATATAGCGCCATAGTACAGCCGAGGCCGAAGAACATGGCGCTGTGCATGGGTTAAAAAATCAATGACAGTCATACAATACTTCCAAAGATAGGCCTTAAGCTGAGATTGTAATGTCACATGTATATATCAGTATACTGATAAGCCTCTTGTTTGTTTTCAGTTAAACTAAGCCTTAATAGCGCACTAGTGCATCTATTATATGTTAAGCTCTGTATAATAGATGCACTAGTGCGCTGCTAAGGTTTAGCATTTTGATGATGTGATCGTTTCACCTTCACCCCAAAATTTTGCTACACCTTGTCAATTAAACCTACATGAGAAAAATAATTGTATACTTTGCAAAATGCTGCAGCGCACAGGACAGTATTTTTTTAAATGATTCAGTGGTACTTTTGACATGCATGCATCCTTAAAAGGTTTGCCTTCCTGACTTAGTTAAACAACTGTTTATGGTCCTGTGTATATATGACTGGATAATTACTTTCGGAATAACCATCATAAACCGTCATCAACAGTCACACAAACAGAGCCGAGAGATTAGCTTTCAAAACAGCCCATGTAAATGGTTACCCTTTTTTCCGGGTCTCTTTCGTCATATCCAGCCACAATCCTCCAGTTGGTTGGATGCATCATGAGCTGTCGTGGGGTAAAGCTGAGTCGGTAGAGCTGAACATTCATTCCGCTGTCAAGGGTTGTCCAGATGGCATTGTGAATTACGTCGACAAAGATATACTGAAACAGAAACGAATGCACACTTAATCATGAGGCACTTTTATTACAGGTCCTATATTAAATATCTAGATACATGCATACTATCAACAAGTGCCAATATTAAGAGCCTAGATATATGTGTACTATCAGAAAGTGCCAATATTAAGCATCCAGATACATGAGTACTATCAACAAGTGCCAATATGAAGTGTTTGTACAAAAGTGTACCATCAGAAAGTGTCAATGTTATTAAGTGTCTAGATATATGCATATGATCAACAAGTGCATAACGTTACCCCCACCAAATGGTGGTGACCAATCCTGCCTACCCCTTCCTTTTTCTTCCTCCCATCTCCCTCCTCCTTCCCCCACATGTGTAGTGCAACAGAGACTTTCTAAGTCAAAACTTAACTGTTGAATCATAGATACCAAAACTTTAAAACACTATGGTACTTAAAGGGAAAGCACAGGGCACCAGCTTCTTCTTGAGGTCTGCATCAAGTCACAAGGGTTGAAATTTTCCAACGAAGAGTGACAAGTAGTCAAGTAGCCACTCAGGGTGGACTTAAGTACACAGGCTGTCCTTGAAAATATTTGGCATTTTCAAAGTAACTGTATTACTCATAGAAAAACAATCCAAACAACCTTGATAAGACAGCTTTGGTCAGGTTTGGTTCTGAGCCAAACTCAAAATGTTTCAAATGGGGCCAGCCAGAATAAATATGCAAACCCTTGAATGAATAATTATGCCTTGAAATAAATAGAATAAAATAATTAAGCCTTGAAACCCTTGAAAGATGAACCGCTGAATACATACGTGGCTGTTATAAACCGGACTGTTGTAGTAAATGTCAATAATGCCATCGGTTGTTGCATTCAGAGGAAGCTTCTTCACGCTGAAGGTTTTGCCATAATCTCGTGATATATAGACGTGACTGGTAGATGCTGGAGTGGGTGAGATGTCTCTTGACAACGCGACGATGACATCGCTTCCTTCGCCCGCCCAGTGTATCACCAGCTGGTAATGGCTGTCATTCAGATTCACCTGGAAAAATCATAAAGATCTACGACTGGTTTGTTGTTTATAGTGGCCCTATAAAAATTTTAATTACACTAATACAATTACAACACCTGGTCACCTTGTGCCGTCAGTTCGTGGAACTCTAGCGACCGTCGTGACCAGCTTCCTCCAATCCTCCCTGCTTCGTACCGCGTCCCTTAGTTGTGCGAGGCTCATCGCTGTCCTCCTATGTATCTCCTCCATCCAGGGAGTTCTTGGCCGGCCCCTACTCCTCCTCCCCTCCCCGCACGCCAGCATCATCTCCTTTAGGGCTTAACCGATTTCGTTTTTTTTGCCGATTCCGGATACCGGATAGTGTAGGCCATTATTTGCCGATTCCGGATCCGATTCCGAATAGTAAAAAAGATTGTAATCTGACCAAAATAGACCGACATCGAAGACCAGTCACCCAATTAACGGGTGTTTAAAGGCCACGACTGTGGTGGATTTGACAGGCTGCAGATCGGCTGGTCAGTGAATGGGGTTGCAAGAGATCTCGCAAGACTCTGTGTCTGTCTCTGTCTGTCTGTGTATCCTTCAGGCTTGAATTCAGCCCTCCCAGAGGAGGGGTTCGGCACAATTTCAGATTGCTCCTAGCCCTGATGATCCCTCCCACATGTGCTGTCTACTGAATAGACCAAGGAGGTCTTAATACCCCACCCCAAGATCAAAGATCAACCCGCGGTGACTCTCAAATGTTTCACACCGTCGCCGACTGGTTCAGGGTTGTTGAGAGTCAACCCTCCTCCCCTCCTGTGATCAATGTATCTATTAAGACCTCCCTGAACTATCTGATGAAGGCAGTCACTGAACTGGGTATAGGGAGAACTAGCAGAGGTCATTAATAAAGCCAACCCAGGCTGATAACGGCAGGCCACGACCGTCATTAGCTATCCAACTATTAAATGATCTGTGTGGGAAATCATCACTGAATGGCCTATAAATTATTGTTATAGTGTGAAAACCGTCAAAAACATTGTTTTACTAATCGGCAGGCTAGAAATTCCGGATCCGGATAATTCCGGATAGTCCAAAATCGGCAAAATCGGTTTGCCGATCCGGATTCCGGTTAAGCCCTAATCTCCTTCTCCATTCCCTCTGCTCTCATTACGTGTCCAAAGTACATCAATTTCTGTCTGATGGCCCTTTGCTGCAGTGTCAAGTCTCCTCTTAACTGCCCTATCTCCTGGATGACAGATGCATTTGTTCTCTTTTCTCTCCACGAAATCCGCAGCACACTTCTCCATATCCACATTTAGCACGCATCAATCTTGTCTTCTAACGCTTTTGTTTTCGTCCACGTCTCGCATCCGTATAATACTATCGGGAAAATCATTGATTTCACCAGCCCTGCTTTTGTCTCCATACTCACATGCCTGTCTCTCCATATCTTTCCCATTCCCTGCATTGCTGATTTCCCTAGTATTATTCTGCGTCTCACCTCTGTCTCACATCTACCCTCTCTTTCGATCATTCAGCCCAGGAACGAAAAACACGTTACGACCTGTATTTCCTCTCCGTCTATCTCGAATGTTTCCCACTCTGCCAATGTCATGATCTTGGTCTTCTTGATATTGAAGTATAACCCTGCCTTCTCGCTTTCCCTCCTCAGTCTCTTTATTAGTTCTGCGAGGTCTTCCTTTCTCCCAGCCAAAAGCTTTGTGTCATCCGCATACCTTAGATTGTTCAGTATTTGTCCTGCTATCTTCACTCCTTCATCTGCCGTTTCCAGCTCTGCCATTCGGATTATTCTTTCAGCATATAGATTGAACAAGGCCGGAGAGAGTATGCACCCCTGTCTCACTCCCTTCCCTATCCTGAATTTTCCAGTGTCGCCGTGTTCGGTCCTGACAACTGCCTCATTACAACAGCTTCTGACAAATTACAGAGCTCTAGAAAATTCATACTTTGTGGATGACTTAGTAATCACAAAGCTAAAGTGACTGATAAGGTCACAGAAATGCACAAGCTGTGTCATGCTTGAAATTCCCCTCAGAACTAGCCATCAACCATATCTTGCAGGTGAAGAATAGTTTCACCCAAATACACTGATTGATAGCAAATTGTTTCTTTGTGTACAGAATATGAAACTGTTCCATACATATGTTTTTTGGATATTTATATAACAACTCTTAACGACTTCTCCAAGGAGCTGTCATTTCAAAACTTCGTAACTCTTTTCTCAGAGCCTCAGAGAACATGATCATTATCCCAGAGGCGTAGCCAGGAACCCGTAAAACCACCCCCTAAATACGCCCATTCATTATCCTGATCTTGACGCAAACATAAAAAAAGCAGTGGTGTAACTTTAAATTTTGAGCCCCATAGATCACTCGAATGATAGAAGTTCATATCATATGAGGCTCTGAGTGGGCCCACTATATTATTTCAGATTCGGGTTATGAGGGCCAACAAACTACTGAATAAATAAATGGTTGTGTTGTCCATTTATCTGTTGCTAAAAGCTCAATGGACTCAATATATATATATATATATATATATATATATATATATATATATATATATATATATTCGTTTATTGAACCTGATTGACAAACTGCAATCATTGACAATAGAGGTGATAATAATGTCATGAAGTTAACATAAAATTAGGATTTGCAAGAAGTTATCATCTAGGCTATAGAGTATCCTATATAGTTTGTGTCATCTTTGTCAGGGAGTTTGAAATATTGCGGTCTGGGGCACAGATAATAACAGCATTGAACTATAGGAGGGAACAAACTTTGTTGACCTACTTTGCATCAATTCAAACATAAAACTCTGACCCCAGCACACAATCTGACTGCAGAAAGAAAGGTTCTCAATAAAATCAGGATTTGAAAGATTTAACAGAAATTTGAAAGAAAGGCTTTCACTAAAATCAAACATTTCAGTGGTAGATTCTGGACATGACATAAACAACTCATACTACACAAATTTGTTATTAATAAAAACGAACAAAAAGGAATTTAACAACAATTTGTTGCAAATTTTTCATGTTTGTGGTTGTCATCATGTTTCGTCCACATCGCAACACGGACCAGAGACTCCAACTGTGGTGCCAACAGTCAACCATTTATGGGACTGTACACTAGCTGGGTTCTAAGTGTGTGTGCGAGCCCACCAGCCTCTCCTCTACAAATACATCTAAACTTCAGTCCATTCTAAATGCTGCCGCCCGCCTCATAGGGGGCATTGCAAAGTTTGACCATATCTCCTGTTTTATCCGTGACTCCCTTCACTGGCTCCCCATCCGCCAGCGCATCCAATTCAAGGTCTGTTCCTTCATGCGAAGCTGTCTTGCTGGGTCTGCTCCTCACTATCTTAGGGCCTTTTGTACCCCAGTATCCTCTCTGCACAGTCGTTCCTCCCTTCGGTCCTCGGCCCGTGGTTACTTGGTTGTCCCGCGGGTGCGTACTTCTACGGCCCAGTCTAGGAGTTTCGCTATTGTTGGTCCCAATAGCTGGAACCAGTTACCTCAGTCCCTCAGGACTGACCTTTTTCTATTTCTTTTTGACCAGTTCCGCAAGCGCCTGAAAACCTCCCTTTACCAGTGAAGAGACTGGCTCGGGTCGGGAGCGCCTCTGTTTTGAGTGGCGCTATATAAATGCTTGATTACGATTATTTGATAACCAATGAATTTGTTCGTCACAAACTTTAACATAATTACGCTAGCGAGAAGTGCTTTCTCAAGGTCCTTACAGAGTGCCATAAAATAGTTCAGTTACATTATATTACATTTCAGACAATATTTTACACTGTTGTATAGATGGAATGTACAATAATGCACTGTTAAAGCCACGACCCCTTCAAAAACTGCACATGTGACTATTCTTCTTCCTGTTACGGAAGAGGAAGACCTGGAAGAGCCCAAAGAGCCAGAAGACTCTCTTCTGATGCATGAAGAGTTCAATAATATACATTGCCTTAAACAGCACTTTTTTAACCCAACTCACTTAGGTCACTGTTTACCTGTTGATTTGGTTACTTGGATATCGCTGGAACCCGGATTTCCACACATAACAGTAAGTGCAATTTTGTTATCATTAATGCCGACAAGATATTTCACATAAGAACTTCAGCTAAGTAACTGACCACTGATTTGAGGATGGTACCAGCAGCCGGTGGTGACGGAGCCTGTCTCCTGAGTCTGTGGACCGTGTGTCCCTGGTGCGTTGTCTCCTCAGCAACCAAACGATCCAACGCACGGGTGTCACGGCTATCCGTGCTGTCCTCGCTCCTTGCATCGTCACTCCATTCCTTGTAAGCCACAACTCGCGGTGAATTCTTCAGTTCTGTGTCTCTTAAATCCGCTGATACGTGAATTGTGTCCGACTGAGATCCGTATCTCAGTCCATCGGCTGCAAAAGTACAGCATAAGAAAATCCAACCGTAAACATGAGCCGCCATTTTCTCATCTGCATCAGCTTCTCTCTCTCCTCAGTAACTCTGGAAACGGCTCGATCGCACCTGGTGGCGTAAGAATTTTCAATCGCATCGTGTAAAGTATGGACATTAATTCTGGCTAGGACATTATAATAAATGCGATTGTCTGTTTTAATATCGAACGCAGCAGATCGTGACTAGCGTCCTAACAGCGTGTACTGTCGCCTAAAATAGAGTTCTATACTTTGAATTTTGTACCTTGAAAATGTTAAAAGCAAACGAGTACTTAACGCTACTACTCAATCAGCAAGTAAGTCTAAATCAGCCAGAACGTTAATTAATTACTTTGATTCTATATCAGATTTGTTTAATCTTTAAGATACAAGCGACATACGACCATGCGGATTAATAATTTTCTTGGATCACATCATCGAGATCTATATTTAGCGATCACATGGTGCTCGCGGTCGGCAGGTGGTAGCTACCGTATTTCACCGTTTAGAAGTACCAAATGGCCGATTCTTTTATAGATAGATATAATTATGCTTACATTAAGTAATGACCACTGCAGGATGTATTTTAACACTTTCCTAAAGTCAGTGTTTAATCTACTCCCCTTGCTGTCGGGGGGGGTATCCAACATATTTGAAAAGTTGACGACCGGGGAGGTAGTAACGAAAGTTTCCAAAGAATTTTCGAGGGGGTAGTAAGGACATTTTCCTAGATTTTTCGAGCGGGGAGGGGTAGTAACGAGAGTTTTCCACCAAAAATGTTCCCTTCTCGATAAATCCTGAGGGGAAATTATCCCTACATTTCACACTTTCTGTACAAAATTACATCTCTTTAATTTTTCTGGGGAAACTCGATCCTGTGGGGAACTTCCCCCCCCCAAGAGACGTCTAGATTAAACATGCATTTGTCTGTTCCAGAATTGATTATTGCAACTCCCTACTTATTGGTCTTCCCAAGGTCCGTCTATACCCTGTTCAATCTGTTCTCAATACTGCTGCTCGATTGATTGCTCACCTTCCTAAATACTCCCATATATCATCATTCATGGTTAACCAACTGCATTGGCTTCCTCTCTCTGACCGCATTCAGTTTAAAGTCCTTGCTTTGGTCCTCAAATCCAAACTGGGACTTGCTCCAAAATACCTCAGGGATGTCATTCGTCCTCCTCTTTCTACATCTTCTCATCGGCCTTTACGATCTCTGGACCGATCTGACTTCTTTGTCCCACGAGCTAGGATAGGACCAGTGCCGGATTAACGCATAAGCAAAATAAGCCATGGCTTAGGGCCCCGGAGGTTTTGGGGCCCCCAAAATCTGGAGAAATTAAATCAAATTGTTGTAGCAAATTCCTAATTTTGGTATAATTTTAATGATGGACAAGGTGAAGACGCAGATTTGAGCCCAAGGGATAAATTTCGCGTTTAGACATTTAATGCCTATAACTGACGTTCTGTCAACGAACTTGCAAAAACAGCCATAGTGTACACAAATATCGCAGAAAAGTTTTCGTTTCTCATTTATTTGGAGTTACCAGGTAGGCCTACCAAATGAAACACGCAATGAGCAGGCTCAACGTTTAATTGAATCATATCCAGAGGATTTTGACACTACCTTCGTAAATGAACTTGACCAATTCCATTGTTATGTCAAGAGGCGCAAAACAAATATCAAAAGCGTGGTTAACACCGTGCAGCAGGTTTACCCCCAAGCAAGAGACCCCACCATAAAGACTTATATGATGTTATTTTCGAAGACGGTCTTCAATTTGTTTTCCTAAATGTTGAAATAGCACTACGTATTTTTTGAGTTTGATGGTCACAAACTGTTCGGGAGTGCGATCCTTTTCTCAGCTAAAACGAATAAAAAATTATTTAAGATCTACCATGCTCCAGAAAAAGCTAAGTTCACTTAGCCTGATGTGCATCGAATCAGATGTCCTTCGGCAAAATGCAGTTTGATGATATTGTTGAAGAATTTGCCAGGCAGAAATCAAGGAAGATGTTTTTTAAAGTTTTTGTTTGATAATTGTAATTGTTCTCATTTCACAAAGAAATTACTCTATTAGCTCGTAAATTAGTCTATTCAATATCATATACGTTTAGAACTTTGTGTTCAGATAGGCTACACGTAATATGGCAACTAACTTAAATTTGCTTTGGGGTTAGGGCCCCCGGATGTCTCTTGGCTTAGGGCCCCCGGAAGTCTTAATCCGGCCCGAGCTAGGACTACGATTGCTCAAACTCGATCCTTTGCCATCATTGGGCCCTCTTTATGGAATGCCCTTCACTTCACTTTGCGTGAGACTTTCCTTTCTGGATCATTGTCTTCATCTCTCTCTCTCTCCTTAAAACATATTTCTTCTCTCGGGGTTCTATATCTAAAATCCTTGAACGGATAGTCATGAATCGCATGCAGACTCACCTGTCATCAAACTCACTAATCTCCCCTTTTCAATCTGCGTATCGTAGATTTCACTCAACTGAATCTGCACTTCTTACTGTTCATAATGACATCATTTGCTCAATGGACGGGGGTAAGGTGACAGCACTTGTTCTGCTTGACTTGTCTGCTGCTTTTGATACTGTGGATCATTCTATTCTTCTTCATCGTCTTGAGAATTGGTTTGGGATCTCTGGCCCTGCACTAAATTGGTTTAGTACTTATCTTAGTCCACGCACTCAATCAGTGTATTTAAATGGTAATTATTCATCTGATGCTTTGTTGACATGCGGTGTACCACAGGGATCAGTGCTTGGCCCTCTTTTGTTTACACTATACACGACACCATTAGGAGCATTGCTTGATAATCATTCGCTGAGATATCATTTCTATGCTGATGATACTCAAATTTACATTTCATTTGATAGTCTGTCATGCGACTCATCTATACAGATGTTGTCTGCTGTCTTTGATGAAGTACAGTCCTGGATGGCATCCAATAAACTCCTCCTTAACCCATCAAAGACTGAATTTCTGTTACTTGGCACTCCACAGCAACTTAAGAAATTTGATGGGCTTAAGTCATTGAAACTGGGTGACTCAGTTATTGAGCTGGCCGACGCTGCACGCAACTTAGGCGTTGTTTTTAATTCTACCATGTCTCTCACTGGCCATGTAAACAGTATTTGTAAGTCATCCTATATGTTCATTCGTGACATACGCAGAATTAAGCGTTATGTGCCCATGTCTGCAAGAATATCTTTGGCAAATGCATTGGTTTCCAGTCGCCTAGACTATTGTAACTCGCTTCTTACTGGTATCAATAAATCAAACATACTGAAGCTGCAGAGGGTTCAGAACTCTTTGGCTAGAGCCATAACTAATACATCCAAATATGAACATATAACCCCTGTGCTTAAATCTTTGCATTGGCTTCCTGTTCATGAAAGAATTCGTTTCAAACTGGGGCTCATAGTTTATAAAACTTTGAACTCTGGCCAACCACAATATTTAAAATCTGTTCTTATTCCTCTGACTTATCATTATTCAATGAGGTCATCTGATTGTCTTTGTCTGGTCATACCTAAATCAAGAACTGTTCTCGGTGAACGAGCTTTTTCAGTATCTGGACCTACTTTTTGGAACTCTCTTCCTGTGTCTGTACGCTGTGCTCAGTCGCTTGTCATTTCGTTCTCGTCTGAAAACTTACCTCTTTCAAATTGCTTATCCACCTTAGGCTGCCTCTCTGTCTCTTACGGACTGATCTTCTGGATGTTGACCTGATTACGGCTTGGTTTTGGTGTCCCATCGGTTGATGCCTTGTGCATTAGACACCGGCGCAATAGAAGTTGCTAATTACATTACATTACATTGAGCGCTACTGAATGGCCTCGGCTGTGAGCGGCGCTATATAAATTACTAATTACATTAAACACTGTCCTAAAGTGTTTACTAAAGTGTCTGATTCCTTTAAATGAGGCCAAAATGTATTTTATTCCCACAAAAAATGTTATGTTTGCAACTGACTTTTGATTTCAAGGCGTTCAGCTGTAAAATGTGATGTGGCACAGCCAGGATCCCGCTAGCGCACTCCGAACCACGATTTCGGGCCCTCCATGGAGTTGAAAGACGCCAATCGCACGACCAAGGCATACGTCTTGGACCCGGACAGTGGCGCCACTGAACTTCGCACTTAGCCTACTGTAACTTACACACAGCTTTCTAGAGACCAGTTCAAGACCGATCGAGGCTCCTATCCATACTCAAATCAAGTCGTTGGCTAAAAATCCCAGAGCGAATCCACTTCAAAGTCCTATCACTACCAACTCCGTACAATATTCTCAACCAATAATTAATTTTTTAATTTATTTGATTGCTAGAACTTGAACTCTTAATATAAGTTGATTTCGATTTAATCATAGCAAGTCATGTGAGGCCATATTCAATAGGCATTCCGAACTGTGGAACAGTACCAAACAAACTTCTGACTTCCCCCGCCCCATAGTAGGGATCGAACGGGTTGAAGTAGTCAAGGCTCTTTCCGATAGATTGGGTTTCTCAATGCACATTGAAAGCGTCGTCTGCTATGCAAAGCAATCCTTTTATGCACTTCGGGTCCTTGTGGCGCATGGTTTGACAGGCAATCGACTCCACGATGTTGTACGTTCCACCACAGTAGCACGAATGCTGTACGTGTATAATAGCCTACTCATCTCCAGCTGTACGTGGGGTTTTGCAAACGAGGGCTATTATTAGAAAGCTCATACGAAAGACGTTTTTACCATGCAATAAGGCTACATTTGACACACGTGTTTGTGTTCTAAGACAGAATGGCTAAAATTTAGAATGCCGAGACCGAGAAAACTGAGGCGCTAAAATTTCGTATGCCGAGGTCGAGAAAACTAACAAGGCGCTATGTATGCCGTGAAAACTGAAGGCGCTTTGTATGCCGAGGCCAAGAAAACTGAAAGTGATTGATCACAAGATTGGAAACAGAAGATTGGAAGGCGCTAAAATTTTGAAAGCCGAGGTCGAGAAAACAGAAGGCGCTTTGAATGCCGAGGTCGAGAAAACTGAAGGCGCTTTGAATGCAGAGGCCGAGAAAACTGAAGGCGCTTTGAATGCCGAGGCCGAGAAAACTGAAGGCGCTTTGAATGCCGAGGTCGAGAAAACTTAAGGCGCTTTGAATGCCGAGACCGAGAAAATTGAAGGCGCTAAAATTTTGAATGCCGAGGTCGAGCAAAAATTGAAGGCGCTTTGAATGCCGAGATCTCCGAGAAAACTGAAGGCGCTTTGAATGCCGAGACCGAGAAAACTGAAGGCGCTTTGAATGCCGAGACCGAGAAAACTGAAAGGCGCTAAAATTTTGAATGCCGAGAGGCCGAGAAAACTGAAGGCGCTTTGAATGCCGAGACCGAGAAAACTGAAGGCGCTTTGAATGCCGAGGTCGAGAAAATTGAAGGCGCTTTGAAGGCCGAGAAAAGAAGGCGCTTTGAATGCCGAGACCGAGAAAACTGAAGGCGCTTTGAATGCCGAGACCGATGCCGAGACCGAGAAAACTGAAGGCGGTTTGAATGAAAATTGAAGGCGCTTTGATGCCGAGACCGAGAAAATTGAAGGCGCTTTGAATGCCGAGACCGAGAAAATTGAAGGCGCTTTGAATGCCGAGACCGAGAAAATTGAAGGCGCTTTGAATGCCGAGACCGAGAAAATTGAAGGCGCTTTGAATGCCGAGGTCGAGAAAATTGAAGGCTAAAATTTTGAATGCCGAGGTCGAGAAAACTGAAGGCGCTTTGAATGCCGAGGTCGAGAAAACTGAAGGCGCTTTGAATGCCGAGACCGAGAAAATTGAAGGCGCTTTGAATGCCGAGACCGAGAAAACTGAAGGCGCTTTGAATGCCGAGACCGAGAAAATTGAAGGCGCTTTGAATGCCGAGAAAATTGAAGGCGCTTTGAATGCCGAGACCGAGAAAATTGAAGGCGCTTTGAATGCCGAGGTCGAGAAAATTGAAGGCGCTTTGAATGCCGAGACCGAGAAAACTGAAGGCGCTTTGAATGCCGAGACCGAGAAAACTGAAGGCGCTTTGAATGCCGAGGTCGAGAAAATTGAAGGCGCTTTGAATGCCGAGACCGAGAAAACTGAAGGCGGTTTGAATGCCGAGACCGAGAAAACTGAAGGCGCTTTGAATGCCGAGACCGAGAAAATTGAAGGCGCTTTGAATGCCGAGACCGAGAAAATTGAAGGCGCTTTGAATGCCGAGACCGAGAAAATTGAAGGCGCTAAAATTTTGAATGCCGAGGTCGAGAAAATTGAAGGCGCTTTGAATGCCGAGACCGAGAAAACTGAAGGCGCTTTGAATGCCGAGGTCGAGAAAATTGAAGGCGGTTTGAATGCCGAGACCGAGAAAACTGAAGGCGCTAAAATTTTGAATGCCGAGACCGAGAAAATTGAAGGCGCTAAAATTTTGAATGCCGAGACCGAGAAAACTGAAGGCGCTTTGAATGCCGAGATCGAGAAAACTGAAGGCGGTTTGAATGCCGAGACCGAGAAAACTGAAGGCGCTTTGAATGCCGAGACCGAGAAAACTGAAGGCGCTTTGAATGCCGAGACCGAGAAAATTGAAGGCGCTTTGAATGCCGAGACCGAGAAAACTGAAGGCGCTTTGAATGCCGAGACCGAGAAAACTGAAGGCGCTTTGAATGCCGAGACCGAGAAAATTGAAGGCGCTTTGAATGCCGAGGTCGAGAAAATTGAAGGCGCTTTGAATGCCGAGACCGAGAAAATTGAAGGCGCTTTGAATGCCGAGACCGAGAAAATTGAAGGCGCTTTGAATGCCGAGGTCGAGAAAATTGAAGGCGGTTTGAATGCCGAGACCGAGAAAACTGAAGGCGCTTTGAATGCCGAGGTCGAGAAAATTGAAGGCGGTTTGAATGCCGAGACCGAGAAAACTGAAGGCGCTTTGAATGCCGAGGTCGAGAAAATTGAAGGCGGTTTGAATGCCGAGGTCGAGAAAATTGAAGGCGGTTTGAATGCAGAGACCGAGAAAACTGACGGCGCTTTGAATGCCGAGGTCGAGAAAACTGAAGGCGCTTTGAATGCCGAGACCGAGAAAATTGAAGGCGCTAAAATTTTGAATGCCGAGACCGAGAAAACTGAAGGCGGTTTGAATGCCGAGACCGAGAAAACTGAAGGCGCTTTGAATGCCGAGACCGAGAAAATTGAAGGCGCTAAAATTTTGAATGCCGAGGTCGAGAAAATTGAAGGCGCTTTGAATGCCGAGACCGAGAAAACTGAAGGCGCTAAAATTTTGAATGCCGAGGTCGAAAAAATTGAAGGCGGTTTGAATGCCGAGACCGAGAAAACTGAAGGCGCTAAAATTTTGTATGCCGAGGCCGAGAAAACTGAAGGCGGTTTGTATGCCGAGGCCGAGAAAACTGAAGACGCTAAAACTCCGAATGCCTTTGAGACTTAGACTGTGGTCACTTGGTGGACTGTGGCGACGTGATAATAATAATTTATTTATTGACTCAAGTACCTGGGGCAAAAATAATACTTGCCACAATATGATGGTATGTAGCCCGTTCCAGATGTTATTAACGGTCGCCAGACATTTATATTTGCCTCTTATAATAATACCTGAGGGATTATAGATACCTTGGGTAAAGAAAATAATCTTTCCTTCACCAAATATGGTAGCACAGTAACAAGAGAAAAAAACAGCGATACAACATTCTCAGGACAGCAGACCTAAAAATATAACAGTTCACTTAATACAAATTATACTACGTGCAAAGAAAATCACACACAAAGTTTATAACGGTGTTCCCTAAAAATTTCGAAAGAGTCTCGTTCTTCTTAACAGCCAGCAACTGTATGCCGAGGCCGAGAAATATTAGTTAGGTTCCCATGTAGGCCTACAATGCCGAATATCTTCAACACGGCAGTGGCTGACCTTGAAGATTTTACATGCCATTTGTGTAGGTGTTGTTCAGCGTGTTCAGTTCACTGTTACGGAGGTTCACAGCCTTCATTCCGTACAGCAAGAATGGTTTGAGTGTGCAAAACAAGAAGCAGTTAATACAACATTTGCTATACAAAAGGTTGAAAGACTTTTAGAACATCTGGCAGTTGAATAAATATGCCTACGTTCTTTGCCAATGTATTGTTCATGACCAAGGCGGCCGTTTTCGGTCAAATTTGTCATGTTCAACAGACAAAACTTATGAATTTCGACACAAAAAGTACAGCACATGTGAAAATCACGGCAAACACCAAAATTCACACTTTTCATGAATTCGTGATTTTTGTCTATCCCTAATATTAATGCACCCCCAGAATAATGATCAAAGTGCTTGATCAAAAATCCTAACCCCACAAACTAGAATGATCATATCAGGCAACACGTTATCCCATCTGAAATAGGCTGCACACATACTATACCAACATACGACCATGCACAAAAACTTGAGGGATTGATCTATCCATGAACTTGCTGAATAATGCAGTGATTGACTCTATCAAAAGCTTTGGACATGTCAAAACACACAGGTTTACATTAGATTATATCAATAAACATAATCAACTACTGATCTGACAGCAAGCAACGCATAAGAACAGCCAGAGCCATGTTTGAAACCAAACTGCCGGTCTGATGCTGAATAACTGATGAGACGCGTGATCAGTTATTTTCGACACGTTGTAATGGTGAACGCTTGAAATACGAGATGGATTGTACATGTTGTTTCGTGACGAGCTACAGGAAGACTAATGAATTTAATTTATTTCATCCTTCGCGCCAATCGCCGATTCTCCATGACGCCGATAAAATTTTCTTCAATATGAACAATCTTTGAACCACTCGACGATTCAAAATAGACTGTTGGTAGACGACGAGTGAATGCCAACACGCAGTTTATTCCTCTTTGTTCGCAAGCGACAAGAGATTATCATCGCGGATCATCTGTAACAAGACAACAAATAAGTTGATTCAAATAATATACATCTTAGATAAAAATACTGCTCATATGCAGTTAGGAATTGATTGGCTTTGTTGCTTGAACCAGTGTTTAATCTAGACGTCTCTTGGGGGGGAAGTCCCCCCAGGATTGAGTTTTCCCCCAGAAAAAGGAAAGAGATGAATTTTTTACAGAAAGTGTGAAATTTAGGGATAATTACCCCCAGGAGTTATCAAAGGAGGGGAAATTTTTGTTGGAAAACTCTCATTACTACCCCCTCGAAAATCCTTGGGAAACTCTCTCGAAAATCCTTGGGAAACTCCTCTCGTTACTACCCCCCTCGAAAATATTTGAACTCTTGTTCTTGAAACACTCGTTACTACCCCCCGCCCGGTCAGCAACTTTTAAAATAATCTGGATACCTCTGATAGCAAGGGAGTAGATTAAACACTGGCTTGAACTACATGTACTGTCTGGATTTCACTTTAATAAATATATTATAATTAACAAAACTACAAAATGTCTGGTGTCTATGCGACACCAGACAGAGTCTATGACTCTACTTTGTGTACTGAGGTTACTTTCTTCAGACACATACGACGAGGCAAAATAACTATCGAAAGATGGACATTACAGTAGATACATTGCCATGCATAGTGCATACTCATCTGGTTGAACAAGTTCAAAGTAGGGGTGGGCAACGATTAAAAATTTTAATAGAAATTAATAGCACGATTAAAATGTTTAATGCATGTCACAATATATAACAAGTACAACTATTGTACCGGCTCAGAGTAATTACGTTGAATATGCACTATATAAATGATTGCAATCAATAAACAAAAAGCACTCACTGCTTTTACTTTTTAGAGTTTACTTTTAAGTTTAAAGTGAGCGGTTTTATCAAGAATTGTTTTAGCGCATTTCTAGAAATAATTGGGCGCAGTGACAATCGCGTTAACTGCGTTAACAAATTTAATCGCGTTAATTAATTAACGCATTAAATGCCCAGCCCCAGTTCTAAGGGATAGAAAGCACACAGTCTATAGGATGAGCATGGTCTGCCTCTATCTGATCTAAGCCTGGGGCTTAAACACATTTAATTTTACAGTTGCACTAGACAGCCACCTCTACAGATACCGTGCTGTATTCACATGCTGAACCTAGCAAGAAGTTTATTTCCCCGTTCTTCGTTGTGTTTTTAATTAATTATTGCAGCATGCATTTTTAAAATTGATGGCAATTTTACTGGGTTCAGTAAAGTCGTCCACTGCAACAGAAAGTTTGCGTTTACTTTTAAACTTGCCTTATCATGTTAACCATGGACTACTCAAAGGCCTTTGATTCCATCCGACATGCTGCCATTACCGAAGCACTCTCCAGGCTAAACATGCCTGACAGCATTTACAACTGGCTTGTTAATTACCTGGACGACAGAAGGCATGTAACCAGTTTCGAAAGCCTAACATCCTTGCCAGCCACCATCAACGCTAGTGTGGTTCAGGGTTCGGTCCTTGGTCCGCCTGAATACATAACCGGAACAGCCGACCTCCATCCTGTGGACGATCTGAACCGGCTGTTAGCATATGCAGATGACTCTTACCTGCTTATTGGGTCGCGAAACATCAGTACAGCCCAGAATGAGCTCCGCAATATCCACTCTTGGGCTGATGGTAAGAACCTGCGCATCAACTCCGCCAAAACCCGCGAGATGGTTGTCGTGCGCCGAAACATGCCATCCCTCGCTTCGCAGCCATCGGTCTCTGGTGTTAAGAGAGTGACGACTATGAAGATCCTCGGGATAACCATCGGCGAGAAACTGACAGTCACTGAACATGTCAACAACATCCTCAGCTCCTGCTCTTCATCAATGTACGCTCTGAAAACTCTGAGAGGACGTGGTATGCTAGCACAGGCCCTGCACGTGGTGACGCGTGCTACCACTATGGCGAGAATGATGTATGCGTCTCCAGCCTGGTGGGGGTACATGGGAGCAGCAGACCGAGATCGCCTCGAGCGTTTCACTCAGCGACTGAGGAGTGCGGGGTTTCTGCCGGGGGACGCCCCGACTGTCGATGGCCTGGCCAGCCGAGCTGATGACGTGCTGTTCAACGCCATCATAAATGATCCCGGGCATGTCTTACGTCGAATGTGCCAGGAGCGACCGATAAGTCGATATGACCTCCGACCTAGGCCCCACCCTTTCGTCATTCCAGCAAAGGACAGCAAGAACTTTCTACCGCGCATGTTGCACAAAAACACTTACTAGCTGCCCTGTGTGGTCTCACATCCCATAGTGTATAACAATCCAAAACACATTAACAATACATTATCCAGGATAGATATGAACATTATCCATATCTATAACTTGTCAAGGCTCTTTACTTATAACCATAAGTTACGCACTTTTGTCGTTGGCTGCGTTATGACAGCCAGTTTTGAATAAACGAAAATACAATACAATACAATACCAGAATGCAGTGGTATCTTTTGACAGTACTTAAATAATTGTGCAAATCATTAGAAATGTGGTCATCCTCTGCTGCAACAACATATTGATCATCATGTTCGTCGTCACTTTCATTATCATCATCATCGTAACCATCACAGTATAGGGTACAGAGTATCTCTATCTCTTGCTCTGTCTGTATGTTTCTATCTTTCTATCCATCTCTTTCTGTTTATAATTATTATTATTATTATGTCAGTTTGTCTTGATATATATATATATATATATATATATATATATATATATGTGTGTGTGTGTGTGTTTGTCTTTTATAATATATACATATATAATATATATATATATAATATGTATGTATGTATGTGTGTGACCTTGGTCAAGAAAGGGACCACTTGTCGGAAATGGACTTATTAACAGTTTCCATAAGGGGTCATTGCATAATTACAAAACGCTCCAGGGCGGGTTTGAAAACATTACGAAACGTTAGGTGAGTGAGTGTGTGTGTGGAGCCGAACGTTGCGTATTCACTTTTACCAACAGTTAAGTTATACATTAATTTAAAATTAACTTCGAATGACACCTCAGACACAATGTGATCGAAGTTCAAACTTCATGCCATTGATTTAAAAGTTAACTAAAACCAAGCAATAGTATAAATCAACACCAAGCATACACCAGCAAAAGTTCAGATCAACATATCTGTGCTCCCATTTGCGTAAACTGGAAAGCGCTGTTCTAATTGTTTGGATATTTCATAGTTTTACCGTCGGAACAACGTGGTAATTCTCCTTGGATTCATGACCTCGAAGAACCACTTTAAAGCATATTTTACTTCGTGGTCACGAATTTCAAACATTTAAATTGATGCCCAACAAAAACTGAGCGATATTTGTATTAATAATTATCAAAGTGCTAAGACTAAGCATATAATTAGTTCATCTTAATTTTGATTACTTATTATTAAGCAATTTAGTCCATGACACTTTTCAGCAGCATGTAAAACAGGTTACTCTTAACGTAAAACTTTAAAAAACAAAATTGCGTTTCAAACATGACTATCATTTACATAAATAAAACGTTCTGTATATTTTAGGCCTACTGTCAAATTCTAATTCACATACTATATTAAATTTGCAATAAAATATGAATTATTTGCCCATTCGCATAGTAAATCTAAAATGACTTTTTTTAACAATAAATACATAACACTGGGTTGGTGGGTCTAGGAAAACGTTACGAAGCGTTATAGGGAGTGTGGGTGAGTCAAAAACGGTCATTTTTGGCGTTGTGTAATTATGCAATGACCCCTAAGCTTATACCACCAGAAAATCAGGCCAAAAATTTCAGAACGTTTGGTCCAATATTTATGCACATTTTTAGAAAATATAAAGTACTTTTTTATGTACTTCTAAAGTCTTAACACCATTGTAGGCCCTGGGCAAAGCAATGCACTTGGGGCCTCTGTCCACCCACAGCATATTCAAATTTAAATGGTCAATGAAATCAAGTCCATAGATGCATTGGTACTTTCAACATTCACTTTGTAATGAAATGAATGTTCAAACATAAAGAAACATATTGTAAAGCGCAGATTAATCAACACAAACTAATGAACAATGTAACGTAAGCCTTGAGAAACAAAAATATTTCAACATAAAAAATGATAACCACAGAGAGTCTCATAGAGATCTGGTAAAGTATGAGTTACTTATACTTAATCAACACAAACGTTTGCAAAATTTCTTTGCAGAGAATGGACTTAAAATTGGCTTTAAGCCAATGGTCTTAAGGGTGTCATTTTCAATGCACATGGGTAAAAGCCAGTTCAAACACTGCTGCCCCACTGTGTAGGTCACGCACGCAGTAATTTTTCTGGTCTTTTTATTTGGAGCCCCTGGCGACTGCCCAGCGTGCCCAAGCCTTAAGACGGCACTGCCTTTAAGTACTTCTAAGAAACACGGCTTTAAACTTTCCACCTAGGAAGTGAACGTAATACAGCAGAGAAGTTGGTGCTTGTAAAGAGGATTTACTAACTTGTTAAGATTCCGAGTTCCGGCGAGTGACCGAGGAGACGTCGAATGACCTCTTCATGACCTTTCTGTGTTGCCTTCAACAGAGGACTTGACCCATCCTCTACAAAACAATTCCACACATGAGAATAAAGCCTGAGCCATCTCACTAATGTATAAGGATGAAGTAATTTGCACCAAGAGAGGCAGCAGGAGAGAGGAAGTAAGGGAGTGGATTAGAGGACAGGGAGAGATGAAGGGGCAGATGGTGAGAAGAACAGGAGCGAGGGAGAGTGGGAAGGATTGGGCAGTGATGGGCACTAACTAATTTTTTTAAGTTAAACTATAACTACTTTTCAACTAAAATAAAAAGGTTTAACTAAAAGTTGGCAACTGATTTTGCAAAGAAGTTAACTAAACTAAAAATATTTGGCTAAACTTTGTCCAGCTTTTAACAAACTTTTTTCACACACATTTTCACGATGACAGAGGCTAAGTGAACTGTAATAAAGCACAGCGTCAATGACAATTTCACTTTCAAACTATGTAATGTGTACTAGACTACATGTAATAGTCTTAGTACAGTTCTGCAAGAAAATCACGAAGAAAGAGCTCTGCTATTAATATTAATGCAAAATATGATGCATCGTGCAATGCAGTTCACTTGACTTGACTAATAAAACCAGTTACTCATAACAATCATTGCTGATTTTGTTACTTAAACTTTCTAGCAAATAACTAAAAAATATTAGTTAAAACTTTGGTTTTAACTAAACTATTTTTATTTAGTTAAACTTCTGCCTTAACTAAAAACTTTAGTAAAACTAAAAGTTTCCAACTTTTTAGTTAATTTTTGGGTAAACTTGCGCTTTAGAGGTCCCAATTTTCTGGCACATGGCTATATTCAAAGTGACTATGTATGCCAAAGGTATCACCGCAACAATGACCGAAGTTAGCGAAAAGAAATCATACAAGATTACTGTAATGAAACAGTAAAAGCTAGACTGATAAAATAATTGTCTGTCGCAATTGCAGTTGGATTGATGACACTAGTTATTTGCTGAAATAGAAGCTGGATTGACAAAGAAAGCGTGTAGTTTAGCGTCGTAAATGACTCGCCATTGCATGGCGAGTCAGCGTTGGTCTAATACAATTGACGAAAAGAATTGTTGCTAAATAGAAGTGGGATTGATGAAAGTAATTTTAGCTTAAATAGAAGTGGAATTGATTAAAATAATCTTGCTTAAATAGAAGCTGGATTCATTACCGTTATAATGAAACTCATTGAAATAATTAAATTCACTTCAATGTGTGATCTTTTGTCATACATACTCCCCGTCAACATGGGTGTTATTATTCGGGACCCCTAAAGCGCAAGTTTACCGACTTTAAAATAATTCGGCAACGTAAACTACGGTTTTACCTAGACGCGTCTGACTATTCTCGGTGCGAGGTAACATCGGGTAAAATTTGGTGACATTCGCAGCAACTTAGTAAATCCGGACCTCTACCGCCCTTGTAACGGCTCCTAACGTTATGGCGCCATAAAAATTGTCGCTATTATTATAATTATTATAATTATTATTATTATTATTACTCCTTTCTCCATTCAAATAAAGAATCATCACAAAGTTATTTCCTTTTAACTTGACTTTCGTTTTATTAAGAAAGAAACAACTTACTCCAACAGTGACCTTTACAGAGTAACAGTTTTCGCTCAACTGATCTCAAATTTAAATGCCTTCTTTACTTCCGCCATCAGCTAGCCAATCAGGAGCCTTCGGTGATTTTCGTCACGTGACATATTTTATAGCGCAGTAACGAAGTAAGTAAGTATATCATTTATTGAAACCGTTGGTGTACATTATGAAGTATACAATCACGAATAAAATCATCCTAATAATAAATGTTTTGCGAGCCAGACTGTCAGAAACAGCTAGAATTATGTCGTGTTTGTACAGAATATTTGTCAGATGGCTAACATTGCTCGCTAGAAGAGTCACCAGTGGTAGGCTCGTAACATGGCCTGGATCTGCACGAACAGCATCGAAGAGGCGAGTGTCAGCACTCTGGCATAGTTGTTCGAAACTTAGGATTGTTTTCGGGGGAAGTATCGCAGCCGGGCCAATCGCCGCCGCAGCGACTGTAGGCGTGTCCGCTCGTCCTGACTCTCAATCACCCCACCATGCCGGAGAGGCACACAACATCCTGGTAAAAGTAGTCGCACGGTAAAACGTCGTGGAGCGACGAACCCGTGGGCAGCAAGTACACGGAGAGCATAAAGTGACTGCCTATAGCAAATATTTATAGCGTCCTCAAGTGGTACGACAGTTCGAGACTCGAGAGTAATGAAAATGTAATGAGTAGCCTATTTTTGCGTCCTGCATTATCGTAATTCATTAAACATAATAATAAGAGATTTGAGTGCCGTAGTTCGTAAGCAGTCGATGACTCGAAGCAACGATTCAGAAGCATTTTGAGGAGCATTGAAGGAGATCACTCAAGATGGACTGTGTGAGAAGTTCAGTTTTTAGATGTTTCTTGAAGACAGCGAGGGAAGTAGAATTTCTAATGTCGTTAGGAAGATTGTTCCATATTCGAGGGGCTGCAGAGGTGAAGGATCTTGATGCAGTTGTAGTGCGGCACGGGAGCTGTAATAATTTCTGCAACAATGCGCAATCAGTCTGGCCATTTCTTCGTGTCCGCTGATTCACGGTTTCCAGATTTCTGCAGGATAGTGTCCTAATGACAAATATTCACAAGACTCGTAGTTTACAGGCCCCATAAAAGGTGCTACAAAGTGCTCTAATAATAATATATGCAGAATGTATGTATTTGTTGGCAGACTGACATTTGACTTACGGGTCTGCTCTTCGTTATTTAAGGACAGTATAATTTACTACTGTATTGTATTCAAACATTTATAAAGCGCCTCCAGTATGGTGAACCGTTCAGAGGCGCTCCCAGTGCCCAAGACTACAAGAGAAGAAATAGGTTTTGAGAAAAGCAAAGGAGGCAGGGTTACCACTTACCAGCTAGAATTTGAGAGCGAGCAGACGCAGACAGCGCATTCCAAAGAGGGACCAAACTGAGGTAAATGACCTGGACGGAGCCATAGCTGTTCTAGTAGGAGGAACTAAAAGACCAAATCTGCTTAAAGACTAGTTTGGGCTTACTTTCTGGACATCATTGGACATTTGGTGACAACTACTGTCAGTTTTTGCAAGTGTCCCAGACAAAATTCAACGAGTGTTAAATCTGTCAGCCACCTCATCAAACTACTATTTTAATAATGGGCAACATGTGAGCAGTTGCAAAACGGACACTAGGTGTCAGCAGCATATAAATTTGTTGCAATCACAGATCGAGATCATTTACTTTTCTTAATTCAAACTGCCCCATTGTGCATCAAGGGTATTCTTCACACATAACTGCATCATCTCAGAAGGCTCAAACCCAAACACGGTTGCAAAGCGTCTAAAATATCTAGCCCTACTCCAGCCAGAACGGGTAACCGGATATTCCCTTAGGCCTCGCTCTCATAATCTTGAGATACCGCGCTGTGATTCGTTGACTGGAAAGGGGTTTCACTAGGATGCATGTCGACCTCACGTACATAGGGGCTAGAGGAGCTCTCCTTATTAACGTATCTCTATCTCAGTCCACTCTTCCTGATAAGCATAAACAAGCCATCATTCGACCTCGTATCAATAAGCCTGACCTTGACGAATATGACCCTGCAAGCTATATATCACCATTCACCAACCTGAACTATAATTCATTTCCAAGCTCTCTAACTTTATTGAAACACACAACCTACTCCATTTAACACAATCTGGCTTTAGACGTCTCCATTCCGCAGAAACAGCTGTTTTAAAAGTATGGGCCTACAACGATATTGTGTCGGCCTCTTATCTAATCTAATACCATGACTTCTATAGCACTATTGTCATAGCACACACGACACCAATCGATCAGCGGTCACTCTGAATGAAACAAAAGTCAAAATGTAATGTAAATCTTCGAAAATGTCTCGGCGCCGACAAAAGCCACGTCAGGGACACCAGCTTATCACCGGCGCTATATCAAATCAAGTCCGCAATAGCCAAACTCCTCTCTTCGTTTCGGTACCAGGTCAAAGTCCGGGGAGGTCAAGCCGAGGACACAGCATGGTGCTACGGTGGCAATCGGTGATGATGGTGGTCGTGCCCACCGCAGGAGTCACTGAGGAGTGGAATCAGGATAGGACATCTTGAAGAGTTCGGTTTTCAGTCGTGATAAGTGGAAAGCATAGGCCTACTTCTCGATGCAGGAAAAATCCGTTGAACATAGCCTACAATAAAAATTATGTCAAACAGACTAAGTCAGGTTAGCCTATAGGCCTATTGGAAGTTATAGGATTAAGAAGGACGAGGACGAGGAGGAGGGAAGGGCGAGGAGGAGGCAAAATAAGAGGATGAAAGGTAGATATATGAGGATGAGAAAGGACACGAGGGGAGGAAAACTAAGAGGAGGAAAGGTATACAGATAGGAGGATGAGAAAGGACATGAGGAGGAAGAGGAGAAAAGCAAGAGGAGGATGAAAGATGAATAGGATGAGAAAGGACTAGAGGAGGAGGAAAAGGAGGGGAGGAGGAGGAGAAGAAGAGGAGAAGCAAGAGGAGGAGGCAACGGAGGAGGGATGAAGAAAAGCAAGGGACAAATGGATGGTTTGTGCTTCAATGCAAAACAAAGGAGGAATAGACCAAACGATGCGCGCGAAGAGGAATAGGAGGAGGAATGATCGAGTTGGAAGGAAGGAGCAAATCTGACGAAGAGGAACAGGGACAAGGAAGAAGTTGAGGATGAAGTAGGATGTATACGGAAGAAGAAAGGAGGAGAAAGGAAGAGGAAGAATCAGAGGAAAGAGGATGAAGGGTAAAGCAAGGAGGAATAAAAGGACACAGACAGACAGACAGACAGACAGGGTTGTTTGGGTGACAGCAGTAGGATACCAAGACACAGGACTTAACTATATATATAACAGCCCCAACATGGTTAGCCGGAAATTAAATTTGAACATGAACGTAGGTGATGGGTCATCTGGGAAACTGGAATTGAGATCAATATGAAGAAATGGCGACGAGAAATCTTAACAACAAGAATGCGGTCGGTCGGTAGCCTAAGCATTTCGCAAACTTTCAATGCATCAGTAAAACCTGAAACACAAAAACATATGGTCTTGCAGTATAGGCAGTGGCGTCTAACCCCCCCACCTGGTATGGGAGAACAAACCCCCCACTCTGCCGACTTATATAAAAGAGACTCCGAAGTCACTCATAACTGTAAATTAATATACATCAGCATAGCGGTTGACAAAGAAATATGAAACTGTGATTGTAGCCTACATTACAAAAGTTACTACAGGCAGCAACTAAAATAAGAAGTTATTTTACTGTAAATGTTCATTAATAGGGCCTACTGTGCTCTGACCAGTAACGACTACATAATATAATAATAAATTTCACAGCTAACAAAGCACCAGTGACCGGTAGAATGGAATAATAACTTTATTCTAAGCGTCTATGTTATATGCAATGCAATGGGTAATGGTAATGGTACAACATAAGCAAATAATTTAAAGTTTGCATCTTTATTCAAAAGAGTGTGTAGGCTACACGAATGTGCACCAATTCTATTTGAATTTAATATCAGTTTGGTAGGATGACTGCCAGTGCACAGCGGTTGACAAAGAAATATGAAACTGTGATTGTACGATACCGAATCAAAGGCTTTGATTCTTTATTGTACTAACCGTAAAGATGTTAGTATTATAAAGTAGTTATGTATTGCTTCTTGTCAGCCTCAGTATTATCACAGTAGGGCCTAATAAGTACCCTAATCATGGCAATTGCAAAACAGACAGTGCAAGTTATAGTATAGAAAAGTAAATCGGCACAGTTTCTCAACAGCTCTAATATCAGCTGTAGACCTATTAGCTGCAGATTAACTGCTTTCTCAGCACTGGCGATATATAATAATAATAATATCTAATAATATCTTTTCTTTAATAAGCGCCTGACAAACGCACTGCACTGTATATTTACATGTTATGCAATTTAAATCTTAACTACTAACAGAACAGACAGCCTGCAATACACGGCGCTAATAGCAGCCTACAAAGCATATCCGCCCAACGGGGGCTCGAACTCGGTACCTCTCGGTCTCTGTAAATGTTCATTAATAGGGCCTACCTCTCGGTCTCTGTGCCAGATGTTATCCAATGCGCTATGGCCTCCCCCCCCCCATTAGCTAAGCTGCTAATAATCGTATCGCTAGGCATATTATCAGCCGAATAGCATCTTATATTGGCTAGTAGGCCAACAATTAACTTTCTTAATGCTACAGAGCTCTAATGCAGCGATTGTCTACCATTTAATTATGTTATTATTATTATTATTAAATTATTAAATAAATTTGTAACGCGCGCAAGGTCACACCGAAATGTGAATCTGAGATGTGATGATCGAACTTCTAATACAAAATGTTTCAGAAAAGAACAGGTCAACAGGACAAAGAATTTAAAAAAATTAAGCTAAATCAAAACGTGGTGGTGCATTTAGATACGTAGAAAAGTGTAAAATTCTAAATTATTATAACTCACCATGGCACTAAGAAATTTCCCGTTGCTGGTTACCGAAATAAAATATTACGCCAAATAGCACTTAAGCTAATAATCCGAATTCTCCCCAGAGATTGTCTGTAGGCCTATAGACTGCCTTCTGTAGGTGTCGAGAATTTCTGTTGATGTTGAATGTTGATGCTTAATTATTACAGTTACTCTCAACACGTACTAGTCAAGAAACAGTAAAATTTCCTAGTCTGTGATTATTATGAATATCACATTCAGCATCCAGTTACGCCCCAACACTATACGACTGCACCTCTATAGCACGGAAAGGCTGCAGTTTTACAGCACACAGTCCACTATAGCTGCTCTTATCCATTACAGGGATCTGCTGGCCGGAAATCTAATAGGAAACATCTGTTATTAGCTTCATTAGCTTTACAGATGGACCATGCACTGTTTGAAGATTGAGGTAGCCTACCTCATGGAGTACTATTTCGGTATCCCCGCCTGCCCCAACTGTGCACAGCAAGTGTCTAACGAGTCGTTAGATATTTGCTACAAGGCTACCTTAATCATCTGTCGCCTACATCACCTTCAATGCCAAGCCGAAAACCCCCCGTCATGATGTTGCATTGTTTCATAAGATTTATTTGATATTTTGCCCCATCAGAACTTTATAACTTAGTGTTCCTTAGAAGTCCCGTGGGTAAACAACCATGTGGCAGACATGGCGTAAAATTATATGCTTATGTCTAACGTACAATATTATATATTTCTGTATGTATGTTTGTATGCATGTATGTATGTGCAATTGTGTATGCATGTATGTAGGTACTACTAGGTAGGTACGGGTAGGCCTATATATGTGTATATGTAGGCCTATATTCTTAGGCCTACTTTATTATGTCATGTATGTATAAAAATAATGTAGGTATGTATGTATGCATGCATGCATGTAAGCAATCATGATGACACATATGCTTAAGTTTAGTGCATAATATTATGTGTGCATTTAAGCATGCATGCAATATCTATGTAAGTATGCAGGCATGCTTATACATGATATATGTGTGTATGTGTGTATGTATGTGTGTATGTGTGTATGTGTGTATGTGTGTATGTGTGTATGTGTGTATGTGTGTATGTATGTATGTATGTATGTATGTATGTATGTATGTATGTATGTATGTATGTATGTGTATGTATGTATGTATGTATGCCTACCAACGGGACTGCAAAGTCCCATTTCCGTTATTTAAAAAATATATTGAATTTAATTATATTTTTAGTCTTTCCTGCTCCATTTAAGTTATTTCATTATAGATCTGCTCTGTAGTTGATTATTTTTAATTTTAACCTTATGTGGTAAGCAAAGGGTTAATAGGGCCTACTGTGCTCTGACCAGTAACGACTACATAATATAATAATAAATTTCACAGCTAACAAAGCACCAGTGACCGGTAGAATGGAATAATAACTTTATTCTAAGCGTCTATGTTATATGCAATGCAATGGGTAATGGTAATGGTACAACATAAGCAAATAATTTAAAGTTTGCATCTTTATTCAAAAGAGTGTGTAGGCTACACGAATGTGCACCAATTCTATTTGAATTTAATATCAGTTTGGTAGGATGACTGCCAGTGCACAGCGGTTGACAAAGAAATATGAAACTGTGATTGTACGATACCGAATCAAAGGCTTTGATTCTTTATTGTACTAACCGTAAAGATGTTAGTATTATAAAGTAGTTATGTATTGCTTCTTGTCAGCCTCAGTATTATCACAGTAGGGCCTAATAAGTACCCTAATCATGGCAATTGCAAAACAGACAGTGCAAGTTATAGTATAGAAAAGTAAATCGGCACAGTTTCTCAACAGCTCTAATATCAGCTGTAGACCTATTAGCTGCAGATTAACTGCTTTCTCAGCACTGGCGATATATAATAATAATAATATCTAATAATATCTTTTCTTTAATAAGCGCCTGACAAACGCACTGCACTGTATATTTACATGTTATGCAATTTAAATCTTAACTACTAACAGAACAGACAGCCTGCAATACACGGCGCTAATAGCAGCCTACAAAGCATATCCGCCCAACGGGGGCTCGAACTCGGTACCTCTCGGTCTCTGTAAATGTTCATTAATAGGGCCTACCTCTCGGTCTCTGTGCCAGATGTTATCCAATGCGCTATGGCCTCCCCCCCCCCATTAGCTAAGCTGCTAATAATCGTATCGCTAGGCATATTATCAGCCGAATAGCATCTTATATTGGCTAGTAGGCCAACAATTAACTTTCTTAATGCTACAGAGCTCTAATGCAGCGATTGTCTACCATTTAATTATGTTATTATTATTATTATTAAATTATTAAATAAATTTGTAACGCGCGCAAGGTCACACCGAAATGTGAATCTGAGATGTGATGATCGAACTTCTAATACAAAATGTTTCAGAAAAGAACAGGTCAACAGGACAAAGAATTTAAAAAAATTAAGCTAAATCAAAACGTGGTGGTGCATTTAGATACGTAGAAAAGTGTAAAATTCTAAATTATTATAACTCACCATGGCACTAAGAAATTTCCCGTTGCTGGTTACCGAAATAAAATATTACGCCAAATAGCACTTAAGCTAATAATCCGAATTCTCCCCAGAGATTGTCTGTAGGCCTATAGACTGCCTTCTGTAGGTGTCGAGAATTTCTGTTGATGTTGAATGTTGATGCTTAATTATTACAGTTACTCTCAACACGTACTAGTCAAGAAACAGTAAAATTTCCTAGTCTGTGATTATTATGAATATCACATTCAGCATCCAGTTACGCCCCAACACTATACGACTGCACCTCTATAGCACGGAAAGGCTGCAGTTTTACAGCACACAGTCCACTATAGCTGCTCTTATCCATTACAGGGATCTGCTGGCCGGAAATCTAATAGGAAACATCTGTTATTAGCTTCATTAGCTTTACAGATGGACCATGCACTGTTTGAAGATTGAGGTAGCCTACCTCATGGAGTACTATTTCGGTATCCCCGCCTGCCCCAACTGTGCACAGCAAGTGTCTAACGAGTCGTTAGATATTTGCTACAAGGCTACCTTAATCATCTGTCGCCTACATCACCTTCAATGCCAAGCCGAAAACCCCCCGTCATGAGGGGTTCGGCTTGGCATCTTCAATAAGCGTGACCTGAAGTGATAAGAAGTGCGTTCAGCCTCTGAGTTGGAGGGATCCTTGGGTGTATTGGTCCGAGATAACATGTGTTTTCGATATCATGTATGATATACATATATGCTAATTTTCATACTGCAGGCCGTTATATCAACGGAAATCAACAACCCCCCAGTTTATGTCCAAAAACGTCAAACCCCCACTTCTCAAATCGGTGGGAGATCGTTCGCCCAACCCCCCCATTGGTAGACGCCACTGAGTATAGGCCATATACTGATTTTAATCAGTTTGTCCCTCTAGGCTCTATACTGCGCTTAGAAAGGTCGGCCACGTACGTAGGTCTTTATGCTACGTGTATACATTACAACAAATTTCCTATAATCGATTCATCATAAAATCAACTTATGCTACCCTTGCCCTTAACTTCCTTAAGTAAGAAAACTGAAAACAGAACCAGCTAATATCACTATCTTGAAAATATAAAGACAATGAATGACGATCGAAGTGCGGCTGCCAATCTTTGCCATGCAGTTAAACCAGTCAACCACTGGTTTAACTGCACGCCCAGAGACCACCACGGGGAGGTGTTGGCAAAGGTCTCCGTAGTCCATTCAGTGCAGGTCTCAGGCAGTGGAATTTCATCCCCAATTTGGCATTACCCACAAAATGTCCAATTTGAGAAATTTCTCAATTTCAGTAATTTGCTTTTGCTTGGATCGATGGAAATGCAAGACAAACATTCGCGCTCGTAGCTCACTTTTACCGTACTTGCTGCTACCATTATTTCACTCTCAGATGCTCGATTTTGCTCTTAGTCTCCTGCTCATTTAACTTGTTCTCAACCAATAACTGCACTTTTTCTCAACTTAGCGACTTTTTCTCAACCCAGCTGCACTTTTTTCAACCTGACTGCACTTTTTCTCGACCTAAGCTTATAGCTGCACTTTCTCGTCATCGCACTATTAATCAATCTCTCTGCCTGTCTTTCTGTCTACCTAACTGTCTGTATCTCGATCTATCTATCTGTCTGTCTGCCTATCTATCTGCCTGTCTGTCTGTCTATCTATCTATCTATCCAGTTATCTCTCTCTCTCTCTCTGCCTGTCTGTCTGTCTATCTATCTGTCTGTGTCTGTCTCTGTCTGTCTGTCTCTCTTTCTCTCTATATCTTTCTTTCTCTGCCTTTTTCCTTTTCTGTCTGTCAACATTGATGTCTTGTCTGTCTCGCTTGCTGTTACTCTATCACTGACCCTGCATGTCTTTCGTTCTCAGTCTTCAAACTCTATTGCGTCTCTGCTTCACTCTCTCCACATCGCTGTCTTGTCTCGCTCTTTGTTGACTCTCTCGTTCAATTTTACTCTCGCACAATCAGTGTTTTGATTCACTCATTTCCTCAGTCTTTGATTTATAGGCCTATATATGCCTGTGCATTATGCTACGTATTCTCACATCTCTGAGTTGCGTCTGGTAGCAGCAGTGACAGGTACGGTAAAAGTGAGCGACAGGTTGAGAGTATACAAGAGGCGGAGTTTTAGAGATCTGTGCCTATTCACCTCTGCTTTTAACGTCTAATAACGTTTCATCAAAGACAACCAACAACAGGCCAGCTTAAAGAATACTAGCCTACGTCAAAATGGAAAATAAAACTGCCTGAGAGACTGTACTGAATGGACTACCCAAATGTGTCTTGCAATATGCTAATCCCTACAGAGAAAATGTGATGCATTTGGCTCATCACATTTTCTCAAGCAAGCAGTTGGAAGATAGTTCTGTGTTAACAGAGTTCTGTGTTAACACCCAACTACCTTCGAACTCCTTAATCTCCCCAACCCCCAAATATGAGTCTGAACGCAACATAATAAGCAGGTCTTGCTGTTCATAATGACACCATGTGCCTAGCTGTATGGAAAACGGACAGCACTCACCCTTAAACAGTTTGCAACAGATTGCTATACGGTGCACCATCCTCTCTACCTGCTACCTTGGTGCATTTAAATGGTCTTTATTCGTCTTTTGAATTGTTGACATGTCGACACAATTAGCAGAAACCAAGGAGGATCCACGGATTTTAAACTTGACCTTCACCACAATCGCCGAAAACGATCTAAAATAAAGCAACAGTAGCCCAAGACATAAAATAGAGCAAGACCGAGTGAAAGAGACAGATCTTAGAAAAGAAAAAAGGTTTAGAGTAAAACGGGGAATAAGAGAAGGGGAAAAGCAGACAATACACTGAAAACGGAGATAGTAAGTATTATAGTCATGATCTAACGGTTCTAACCTAATCTGCCCCCAATGAATTATATAGCGCCGTTATAATTATTATCATTACCCAAGACATCAATTGTCAGTCGCTTCAAGGCAAATCACCGTCAATTTCATTACGCAATGGAGACGCCATCAGGATGACTTCTATAGAGACCGGAGAAACGAGACGCCGTGCAGGCAAGTCAACGGTGGGAAACCAAGTTGAAAGAGATGATGAGTCCTAAGTTAAAACTTACTTAGTATACTTAGTCCTTTCGGTGAAGTAGGTCGGCACATCGGGCAAAGCCGCATCTGCTGTTCCACTCGTCCATCTGCAGTCCATCGCCAGCTGCTCCTTGACCTCGTCCGACGACATCTCAAGGAATCTCGTCTCTGACGGTTTCCGGCTGATGGTTCAAACAGTTCAAACAGTGATGTATAAGAGTCGTAAAGCAAGAAAGAGAGTGAGACAAACGACAGCAGGGAGAGAAATACATGAAATAGGATAGATTGAAAGATAGAAAATAAGACGTAGTTTTAGACAGAGCCACAGAGTGCTAGACCTAACACAAAGAGACAAAGATCTGGAAAGGCGGACTGTATGAAGGCCGAAAACAGACATAAATACCTCCAGTACGTAGGCTAATGGGGGACTCTGTGAGCAGTTCCTTTAAGCGGCGATAGGCGTCGCCAGTATGTGATGTGGTCAAACTTTAGACAACTTTAGCTTAAATAAACCATAGACATCATATATTAAATGTAAGATGTCTATGAAATAAACCTACCGCACAACAGAGCACACATTTTACCTAGAGTGTTATCCCATCCTGGCGCCACCTATAGCAGCCATTTTTACAGAGTTCCCCATTAGTAGACTTAGACAGACAAAGAGTAGATGTAGCTTCACCTGAACTAAAATGGATAGTAAATGCTATTTTTAGAAATACAATACATAAAAGTGAAAAAATAGCTAGAGTACGGCATTAAGGAAAAGGGATACAGGGACAGAGAAAGACTTGGAGGTTGACAACGACTAACACTAAAAACAGAGAATATCCTGTAGAGTACGACAAATATCAAGACGGAAAACACAGGGAGGCAAAGACCTATAGAGTAAGACGCAGTGCTACACCAAAGTACAGGGTCAGGGACCTAAGAAATGAAAAAAGAACACATAGGTCTACAGCCAGACAGACCTATGAAAAGAGAAAGAGGGAACAGAGAGACAGACACGTGCATCTTCGGCAATGAAGGAGAGAAAGTATGCAGAAGCAGGAGACCTAAGAAAAGAATAAGAATAGAACAAAACAGAGGAACACAGACTTAATTAGGAAAGAGAAACAGAGATAGGCTAACAGATAGGCAGACCGGCTGACCTTTAAAAAGCGACAGAGGAAAAATCGAGAGACAGACAGATCTAAGGCAAGAGAAGGAGAGAAAAAAGAGAAACAGGAGACCTAAGACGAGGGCGAAAGAGACCAAATGGAGAGGCACGCAGACAGACTTAGAACAAAAGGAAAAGAAACAGCAAAGAGGCAGAAAGACCTAAGACATAAATCGTCCCGCGTCTCATCCATATCTTGATATACATTTCGCTACTTAGCATCTTCCAAATGACCTGAATATTTCATCAGCAACCAATTGTTAATCTATCGGATTCGTCGCAGACCTTCATAAAATTTTAAACTAACCTATAGCTGCTTCCACGACAGTCGGTCAACTGGATCGTCTTAGTCGCTCCTTGTCCGGAATTGTGATTCTTCGAGTGAAGAGCTTCATTCTGTCGTGGTTGACGGTACCAGAGGTATCCATGGAAATACTGCTGCCGGAACAACTTGAGGCCAACAGCTAGAGCTGACATGGCTGCCAGGACGGACGGTGCCAAAACTGCCGGAATTCTCTGGCCTGTGTATTCAAGCCAGGACGGACGGTGCCAAAACTGCCGGAATTCTCTGGCCTGTGTATTCAAGCCAGGACGGACGGTGCCAAAACTGCCGGAATTCTCTGGCCTGTGTATTCAAGCCAGGACGGACGGTGCCAAAACTGCCGGAATTCTCTGGCCTGTGTAATTCAAACCAGGACGGACGGTGCCAAAACTGCCGGAATTCTCTGGCCTGTGTATTCAAGCCAGGACGGACGGTGCCAAAACTGCCGGAATTCTCTGACCTGTGTAATTTATCAACATGCAGATGCTGTATAAATTTACATAGGCCTATAGTGCCTTAATTGAGTAGCATAGGCGCCGACTCTGTGAGAGCCTTAATTGGGTGCGAATGCACCCAGAGAGAAAGTTCAGTGGGTGCGTCGCACCCAGAAGAATTTGGACCTACTGTACAATAAATTTAAAAACAGGCCACATAGCCTACACAAATTTCGGAACATGTAAGCAGTAGGCCTAACGTTGCACAACCATGTCGGTCGCCGTCACGTGAGTTTAAAATATTTTTCCTGGCCACGTAACCTTGACAAGAAAACAATTTTCTTTCTCCGAAAATGCCCTAAAACTCACCTACGGCATTGTAACGGCAATGAAGAAATTTTTTAAATCCAGGGTAGAACCCATGCACCCAGAGACAAATCAATATACTGTAAGAGGTGAGAGACGTTTTACAAATTTTCTAATAGAATACAATACAATGCAAAGTCTAATTAGACCTTTAGGCATTTAATTCTTGTCTATTAATTATTAGAAGAACACCATCTGTCCATCTAGAAAGTCGTTATTCAGACGTGGTGCAACTGCATAATCTAGAAGCTTTGCTTATGTCGGTCCCTCTAGTAGTCTAGTTGGAACCATCTTCCGCATGAATTGCGTCTTGAGCTCCTCAGCCTTTCTTTTCCTCTGCTTCTGAAAAGCTTCAAGACATCTTATTTGTTAGGGACAGCACTGATCTGGGTCGGGAGCGCCTCTGAATCTCTGAGTGGCGCTATATAAATGTTCAATTACATTTACAATTACAATTTCGATAACTTTCTAGATAATACTTACGCTTGCGTCTCAGTTACGAAGAGGCACACATGTCGATAGGTGTCGTTTCAGCCGCGAAAGCCGCCATCTGCCGATTGAAGTCGATTCTGTTGAAGGATCTTAGCGACTCCCGACGACAATAGTGAACGGAAACATAACTCCAACAAGAAAAACATAAGACATGTTTAGCATAGCCATTGCATCATATACAAATCACCAAGTCTAGTCTAGTTATACTGGGAGGCATTTCATTCATGTCTACTATAGAACCCTCAGTTCACTCCGCCTAGAAAGTCGTTTGGCACACTTCCATAACAACTTTCTACTTTCTAGATATTCTTACGCTTGTGTTTCGATTAAGCAGATGCACACTTGACGATAGGTGTCGTTCCAGCCGCGAGAACAGCCATCTGCCGATTGATGTCGGTTCGCCAACGGATCCTTGCGACTCCCTGAAGGGAAATGTTTCAGCGATCGCTCCACCGATAACGAAAAGCATCAGAGAGGTTAACAGGTCTGTGGTGGCTACCGAGCCTACTGTTAATAATAATCTTAATTTATTTATTCAAATTGACATGAACGCAGTATTATTACAAGTCATAGTATGAACGGATGATCACAAGTTATCACAGGAGTCGAATTTAACTGTATGGCAGCCATGCAGGGCGCCCATCTGTTCTACTACTCATTTTACCAACGCCATCTGGCGAATGAAAGGCTGAGTCAACCTTTTGGGAAGGTAGCGGTAATCGATCCCTCCTCCGTGCTGATCCTCTGCTCTTTGTGCCGGAGTCTTATAACCCCCACCCCATCCGGAGTCACATAACCCCCACCCCACCCAAACAGTAGCCACCACAGCTAATTAGACTGCATGTGAGACATATAATTTGTCTATTAATTATCAGGTGAACGCCATAAATCCATCTAGAAAGTCATCAGAAATTGAAGTTAGGCCTATATTTAAGTTATGCACATTTTCATAACACGTAAAGATATTCTTACCCTTGTGTTTCAATTGCTAAGATACACAGTTGTCGACAGGGGTCGTTGTTCCAACCAGGAGAACCGCCATCAACCGATCTTTGCGACTCTCTACGACGATTGTAAAGGAAACCGTTTCTGCGATCGTTCCACTGACAATGAAAAACAGCAGACAGGTAATCGTTGTTTCATAAAAGCCACAGACTATAGCAGTAATAGACTGTGAGGCATCTAACTCATGTCTATTATTATTAATTGAACACAATAATCAACGGATTACGTTTACGACTTCAAGGCATCAATCCCTGGCTCTAAGCCTTGACAAGTTGACGTGTTCTTATAGTAGCTCTACAGAAGTCTTTATACTAGAAAATAAAATGTATTGCGAAAAATGTAAAATGTATCATAGTCTCACTAGCTCAAATAAAATTATAATCTGAATTTTTAAATGAAAAACCGAAAATTTCGAAAAATACCAAAAATAAATAAAGTTATTGTGGCGCTACAGAAGTTACTGAGTCTAATCGAAACAGGCAGGTTACTTCATATCACGAGTTGTAGCTTAGGCCTACAGATCGCTAACTCGATCCTAAATTGTAAATTTCGATAAAAAAATCGTTGTTTTGTAATTATTTGGGTTTACCTGATATCCTTCGACGAAGGTAGATCGAAACAAGAGTTGGCGCAGCAGAATTAGGAAGAACTTGATGAATAACGGCAGATTTTGTGAACATTTCGCGAAATGTTGAAACGCGTCTGCCTTGTTCGAGATCTTAGCTGGGAATGACGATTCTAAAATGGAGACAATAGGCTACGATGACGTAATCAATTATCATTACGTCATTTTGGCCTTTGGCGCGGTTGCAATGTTTTGTCTTTATTGCATAAATTATCTGTCTATTTGTGTGTAATGTAATGTAACTGAACATTTATATAGCGCTGCTTCAAGCTATCTACTCAGAGGCGCTGTCTGCGCTAGCCTATAGGCCTATGATGTTAAATGTCATTTACGAACGAATATAATAATAATTAGGCTATTAGGCTACATCAGTTAGTTAAAATAATAAGTTACTTATGTTTTTAAGTCTAGAGAGAGATCTGCTTATCTGTTTGTTTGATAGACACAGTTTTTTCAGTCATTTTACTCAACATTTAATTTACATCTTTAATTGCTAATTATTACTGCGTTCAAGTGCGTTGTATTATAATAATTGCTTTATGCTGTATGTGCCATTGTGCGTTTGCAAGTGGTGTAATAAAGAATATACTTACTTTCTTCACCATCCAGTGTTTAATCTACTCCCCTTGCTGTCGGGGGGGAGGGGCAAAATCGAGGTTCTGGAACTTCTGGGGGTATCCAACATGTCTCAACATATTTGAAAAGTTCACGACCCGGGGGTAGTAACGAGTGTTTTCCCAAAAAAATTTCCGAGGGGGGTAGTAACAGGTGTTTCCCAAGAACTTTCTCCAGGGGTAGTGACAAAAGTTTCCCAAGAATTTTCGAAGGGGGGTAGTAACGAGACTTTTCCCAAAAAATTCCCCTCCTCAATTCACCCTGACCACAGGAGGGGAAACCATAAATCCTGGGGGAATTATCCATAAATTTCACACTTTCTGTACAAAATTACATCTCTTTAATTTTTCTGGGGGGGAACTGGATCCTGGGGAACTTTCCCCCCAAGAGACGTCTAGATTAAACACTGTAATCACCATCCAGGCAACCCTCTCCAACTGATCATCCTTCTATCTCAGTCTTTCTTGACCCCGGTCACTACTCATCTCCAACCAAGCCATAATCAACACTGCAATACAACTCTGGAACTATCTCCCTTCTGAATTCCGAAGGTTTTTCGGTTCCTCCATCATCATTGTCACTCGCCCTCCATTACCACCTCAGGCTCCTGTCTATGATCCCAGGCTTTCCACTCAAAACCAGTCTCATATTTTCAAGAATTCCTACTCTGACTCATCTGATCCTTCACCTTTCCATTCTTCTTGGCATAAACGACACCCACTTTAGGAGCTGCTCTGCTTCCTCTTGATCTGGACCCTCCGGAAACCGACCCTCCGGAAACCGGACTAGGACCTCCTTTACACTACACTGTGGAAACACCTCTAATCTGATGCAATGCTCGTGAATAAGCTGGTGCCCTGCACTTGGCTTTCAAGTGATGCTTTAGAAGTTTGGAGTTTACGATTACGATTCGATTTGTGGAGTCGTGGAAATGGTAACACTCCATAGAAGGGCTCGCCACTGATGATGGAGCTGTAATAATTTCTTGAAAAATGCGCAATCAGTCTGGCCATTTCTTTGTGTCCGCCAATTCAGTTTCCAGATTTCTGCAGGACAGTGTCCTAATGACAAATATTCACAAATAGGTTTTGAGAAATGCAGAGATGGGGTTACCAGCTAGAATTTGAGAGCAAGTAGATGGAGACAGCACCAGACTCCAAAGACCAATTGAGGTAAAGGATCGGGACTGAGCCATAGCTGTTCTAGTATGAGGAACTGGAAGATTAAGTGTTTGAAAAGCTATGGTTTGGACATACTTTCTGGACATCATTGGACATTTAGTTGTTGCCAAATGTCCAATGCTGTCCAGAAAGTATGCAAGTTTTTGCAAGTGTCCCAGACGAAACTCAATGAATGTTAAATGTCAGCCACCTCACCAAGCTACTATTGTAATAATGGGCGACTTGTGAGCAGTTGCAAAACGGACACTAGGTGTCAGGAGCATAATATAAAGATGTTGCAATCACAGAGATCACTTACTTTTCTTTCAAACTGCCCCATTCTGCATCAAGGATATTCACACATTAACTGCAGCATCTCAGAAGGCTCGAACCCAAACACTGTTGCAAAGCGTCTAAAAGATCTATAAAAGTTTTAATAATTATTTTAGACAATCGTGGCAATAACACAAAAACACACTGTATTTATGATCGAAAATGTTTTATTTGGAAAATTTGCAGATTATATTCAGAATAGTAACATTATATCTTTTCCTATTTTAGTGTATCAATATTCAGTTCTCCAGAAAATAAAAACTAACCACAAAACAATTTCTTAATCCTTATTTTGCAGCTGCTGTTAGAATCAACAAAACGTTAAGAATTCAACTGAGCACCATATATAGAGCATTTAAGCCTTCTTTAACCAATGATGTTGCAGGACAGTATTATCAGCGTCTGATGGCTGAAAACAATCGTCAGTAAATTACAACCCAGATATGCAACCCTTAGGTATGACTTGAATGGGGAAGAAGACATTACACCTGCTATGGTTCAGACAATTTTCCATCCAAGATACATTTTCCCCAAATACCTCAATCCAACCCAAAGGCTTTCCCCCACTAATACTGTCAACTGCAAATTGCACCCTTGTCATGGTCCTGAATTCAAAAATCATCAATCAATATCATAATGCCAAACATTTTCTCCCACTGATTGAAAATGCACAGAAAAGCTCGCGCCCACAGACAATAGGCCAATCAATTTATTCAAATTTGTTTACATGTTTTTACTAAAAACTCAAAAGTACATCATAGAAACTTTGTTTCATAGATTTTCGTTTTAATTCAATTTTAACAGCAGCTCCCGGTATTTATCTTATGCATCGACACAATGCGTTATACCGGTTTTAGCCCAACTCAAAGGTAATGTCAACACTGTCTAAAAAAAGATATGTTAAAATAATGTTCAGAGATATAATTTGCAAAATTCTAATACTTCAGTCACAATCTTTCAATCACAACTGAATGAGCTTACTAATCCATCTTCACAGAAACAAGACGAAAGTTACAAGTTAGAGAAGGTTGTTATCTAATTTAGTTTCCAGAAAAAAAGCCTCTGTATTGACTTTTAACAGACTCCAAACACCAAAAATGCACATTCAGGTAGCAGTGCGAAACTGGGGCTACCACTGTGCAGGCAACATGTTAAACATATTGTGCGTACTTCAAAGTGTTACAAGGAATCTAAAGATCTTTAAAGGGTCCTATGCAGTCTGCATAGCGTCGAATACATCAGGGACTTGCTAAACTCTCTTACACATAGTGTTTGCAAATACAGATCGATCTGTAACGGGATACATGCGTTTTACAAAGTCTTTTACAGATCAGACACGTAAAATGTTATTACACAGATGTAGTGTTTACAGCTGTAAAGGGCTAATGCTATCTGCACAGTGTTTTTTGTGTATAAAGAGTTCCAAATGAACCTAATCAGCTAATCTGCTCCACACAGAGAAGACATTTTAGAAAGGTTTTTGAAAGGTGCTACATAAACTTATCAGAAGAAATGCTCAGACACCCGACACATTTCAACAGAGTGCATGGTGACCGTTGTCTTGTTAACTCAGAAGCAAACAGCCTCAAAGCAAAATGCCCAAGAATATGAGACAAGAGCAGCAACTCTTGTTCCAAGAGTCCGCAAGAGTCTTGACAAGGCCACCAGCATACAAGCACACTCAACCCACGCCATCTGCCACATCCACGTACCAATGACTAAGCACAAGTTCACAGGTGACACCCAGCACTTCAAACGGTTATCGCAGATGACCACCAGCTTAACCCTCGTCACTTCAACTATAATTATGTATATACAATATATATATTTAATATATATTCGTCTATATACATACACCTTAAATTAAATATAAATAAGTTATATCTATCACTTGAATATGTATTAATACATGTATTGCATTAATACAAGTATCTCAAATCGCATATACATGTACATACAACATTTACATGTATACCAATAAATACAATGATATTGTATGCAAGTATATGCAATATACACTTGTATACATGCATATTGTATGTGAGTGTATATAGCAAGTTGTTCAGCAATTTGAGATCTATATACACATATGATCAGTTTTGCTAAGATTGTACATGCCCAACGTTGAACAATCAACTTGGCATACCAAGCAAACGTACGGAGGCCAATATGATACATGCAATTCCCTTAAAAAAGTACACTGACTAAGAGGCATGCGTTGTTAAATTTTGTATATACGCAAATCGCCACTCAACGCACAAACACCTGTTACAAACTGCTCCCCTTCTTTGCCAACTGGTAGCGACCAACCCAGGGAGTTGGATCATGTTTCCATGCACCAACCCGTCCCTCATTCACAGGCTCCAAACTCACATAATACTCATGGATTAAAATGTTTTTAAAGATAAATTTTTGTAACATTTTAAACGTTTGACATTCCACCATACCGGTCGATTTGCATACATATACGATCTCAAATATTCGTTTAAATACCCAACAAGCACTATGAATTGCATGCATCATGATGAATATAATTTATGTATTAATGCATAGTTGTATGCATTAATAAAAAACCATTAAACGTGCACAGATGTGACACGTGTTATGTGCATCCATCACATAATTTTCACATAACAAGACGAACTGCAACTTGCAGATTGCTTAAAAAATTGCAAAGATATGCACATAGATCAATATTAAATGCACACTGTTTGCAATTTCAAGCACATCTACAACATTGCCATGCACCGGACTGCCATTAGTAATATTTAAATATTTCACAAAAACACAAACGGTCCACGTATGTATATGTATATAAATACATGCATACGGGAAAGCCTTTTCTACATTTCTGCATGTTCAAAAAATGCATCATTAAAAAGTTCACAAATTATTTCTACATATATATCCCAATATATATGCATCAGAACACTTTCTATATATGCTAGTACACAAGCAAACAACAACAAATATAAAAGATGCAACAAGGGAGAAACACGGAAATCACTGGAGTTGGCATTCATGGCGTCAATACCGAATTGCATGCTGAAGGCTCAAAGATCAACTCCCAGAACGTACAAACGATGACTTTTCAATGCGACCACAAGAACACAATTAGAAAAGAACGACAAAGAAACGCCTCAACAAGGACATCAAACACGAACACACTAGCATATATAGTAAAATGGTAACCAACACAAGTATGTCCACAACTCCACATAAACTTAACATAACAACATATATATTTAGAAATTCATTTAGAGCACTAAATAGAATTAACTATATATATATATACATATATACTGCAAGATACAGATATACGTTTGTTAGATGGTCTAATATTAAGTCTCAAATTCTCTAGAATATAGGTTAAACAGAAATCAAAATATATATTACACATACATCAAAATATATATTACACAGAAATCAAGACATACTTTGTAGCAAACATGCTTAAGTAAACAAACACAATATACACATATACCGAAGTATATGTGTATGGATGTGCGTAAATTAGACAGACACTTTTGGCCATCAAAGACCAGACACAAATTAACACAAACTGATGCCACATGAAGCAGTATCACATGAAATGAGCTCAGATCACATGACTTGAAGAAAATCTTACACTATGTCCTCTGGTGCTACATAACAGCAACACCAGCGGATAAAGTCACATTATTACCACATCAGGGCATCAGAAACAACAATCGCTCCTAAAGTTCTCCGGGAAAGCAACAGATCTGAATAAAACTTCAGATGCCACAGAAACAAAAAAATGACGTACAAAAGCAGAATAAGACTGCAGCAGCCTCAGGCTTTTCTCAAAAGCCTAACGCTTCTGACTGGCTATTCAAGCGTTCAAAGCCACTCGTAAGAATTTTTCATGATCTGCAGAAAGTGCAGTGGGAACATTTGACCTTGGGAACATTTGACCTTGCCTCATCCCATACAATCAAACAGAAATGACAACAGAACAAAATAAACCTATGCTAATCTGTCACTAAAACGCTCAAGTACAATTCTGATTTTCGACATCACCGTGCCAAGAGTTCTCTCTGTGCATTTTCAGACTGCACAAACATGAAGGCTAAACATTTGTCCTTAGAAGGTGATGATGAATCAATCGAAGTGAATACATTCATTCATTCATCAAAAAATGACAGTTTTTCTATATAAAAGTTCTCGCTTCAGTACTTTCCGCTAAAACTCCAGCAATACCTCTTCTCAAATCCAGATTAATTCTACTCAATCAATTTCTCAAACAAATCTCGAAAGAACTTAAAATTATGAAAAATCTGTTTGAACAATAGTCGCAAGAGGTCTTGCAAAGAAGGCAACTTAATTTCCCTAGAATTGTCTATTCACAAACTTGGCAACACTCCAACACTCTGCCGTTTAACCAAGTCAGACTGAATATACATGAAAACACGCTAATGGCTTTTAAAGAGCCAAAAGAAGGCAGCCCATTTTCAGCAGAACAAGCCATTCCCACGTAAAACTGAAAAAGCCCAATGCTAGAAATACTCTGCCCCAATACACCTTTGTGAAATACACAAAAACATAGACAAGGGCGGGAATGAATGAACCACAGCGAGACAGACATGGAACCTGAACCAGACGACAAAATACAGACAAGACAGTGACAAACAAACAGAGAAAGCAAGACCGAGGTGTTTACAGCAGAGTTATACCCACGTAGCTACTGTTTCTCGTTCATCTAAACCCTGCAGAAAGCCAGGTACAGGATAAACACACCTACCTACCGACTTAAGAAACACAAATTTTATAATAAAAATTATCACAATATAATGATAGCAGTATAATAATAATAATATAGTAGTAGTAGTAGTAGTAGTAGTACATTGGGGGAAAAATAAACACAGTGTTAAAAATGCAAAATGTGCACTGAATGTGCCAACACATCTGGAACTCCCTCCAGAGACCAAACAAATTCATCTGAAGAGTGGTTATTATTTGATTTTGTCTACTGATGATTTTGTCATCAACATGCAAAATGCTTAGTAGCTCTCAAATCAAATAGCAACGTCTGACACTCGGAACAAGGATCACAAGAAAATCACCTCAACAGAAACAACAGAATCTGCCTCTACCAAGGGCAGTCTGCCTCAGTAGAAGACCACATACACTGATCTGTTTCAAGACAGATGACATGTGCATCTGTGTTAAGACAAGACCATACACACACAGACTGATCCATGTCAAAGCAGACTGGTCACTGCAGTATCTTAGCCTCTGAACACGTCCAAGACAAGAGATATGAGGACAGAAAGCTTTCCGCTCTGCACAATTATTCAGTTTCTTCCGAAGCAGAGATGAAAAATGCAATGGACGGTGAAATACAAGACAAACATATGCAAAAACACAGCAGAACATCAGAAGGTCTATTCAATGTCTTCACCCTCTTCCTCCTAATATGCCACCATCAGTTTTCACACTCACTTACTCACTCACTGCCCAAGTGCTGTAGTATACACGAGGAATATAAATTATAAAGTCCATACTCTTGCATTTCTATACATATACAGATATATATACAACAAAATTATATATATGTATATGTATTTATATAAACACATATATATGCACATTTCATAAGTTGCATTTCAATGCATCATGTTCACAAAAGACAGCATGATGCATACCAAAAACAAAAAGGTTTCACATGTTTGGCAGCGTCACGCCAAAAATAGACGATTCAAGCATGCACCGTTCCCGTCGTGTGGTCCTAAGAACAAGTGTTTTGTGAATTTCTGCAGTTTCACCAGTAGTGTTCCGCCGGCACGACGACACAACACAGGCAAGACCGAGACCAGACTCGTGGATGGAAGGAAGGATGGATGGTTGTAATGGAATTGTCAGTCTTTCCACTGCCAGTCGTGGTAGCGATCGGAAGTACTGTCACAGCTGAAGTTCAGACGAGATGCTGTAGAACTGTACCTTCGCAAGACAGTGCTCTAACGGCTTCCTGGGCTACCGACGCCTCGTAAAAAGAAAGCTGGCTGTAGCGGTGTTCGCAGAATTCGCCAATGTTCCAATGCAACTAAATGGGCAAAATTCGCTACTCGCTCAGCGAATAAAGGCACTCATTTGATGACTACATGAACTGATTTAAACACAAATGGGCTCAAAACAAAACAGGTTTCCAGTCAGGAACAAAGTCGCAGCCTATGCCCTACCTTGCGCTTTTACAATAGCACGGCACAGACGGAGAATGCGTTGCATCGACCCTATCCAGTGGTCAACGCTCTTAACATAAAATTTCATTTTCAACAGAACTCATTATTTACATTTACACTCGCGTGTTCACACATCTCGCAGCAAGATGCAAAACAGCGCACCCCACGCAGGCTGCCTCAGTCCCTTTTTGCAGCCGAGGACGACGCGGGTCCTCCTTCCGTCTGGCCAGCTTCTGTCTCTTCTTGCGTCTGGAACTCGGCCACGTACAGCTGTTTGTCAATTACTTTTGGAATGGGTTTGATCTCCGTTGCAAGCTCCTGCTCAATCTTGTGAAGCGAAAACCTACATCAGTTAGAAAAATACAATTAACTATAATACCTAGTACAATCAGCCTTTCCTGCAATATGCCACGATATACTAAAGAGATGCTACTAGTGTTCAGATACCTACATATACAAACATACATACACAGTAGTAATAATACGATGTGACTGGGGACATGGATCCCAAATTCAGTCAAGCTCTAGAATGGAATTTTGTTACAATATTTATTATAGTACATTGTAATAGTTATGCAAGATGTAGCGAATAAATCTTATCAAATGCCATGTATAACTAATTAATTGATATAATTATTAGAATAAGCTAGTCAATTACAGTGGCGATATATAAAATGTAGTGGCGATATATGAATATAATATTAGATTAAGAAAGAGGCATTTAAAACGTAAATTTGAGTATCACGTGATGTGCTACGTTGCTAAGCGACCAGAGATGCTCGGCGAATAGGAAAACACGTGGACGGTTGAAACCAGTAATGACAGTTGGGACGTTGAAGGCGATGGAGAGGATAAGAATGGTGAATTGCCAAGAGTGAAAAGTTGGCAGCGTCGTTTGAGTTGCGAGGGATGTTTGTAGATCGACTTAGTGAGAAGCGATCGAAGTGAGGTAAAGTCTAAAGCGTTTCGATCGAAGTGAGGATCAAACGGACTCTTAATTCTGCGGATGTTGGTGGAAGATAAATGAAACCACAGCATCGTTTAACGGAGTAAGACAGTGCGATTTCGAAGTCATTCGTTCCTGCGAAAGCTAGGAAGGACTATCATTTCTGCTGGGATTACTGTCGTGAGTTTGGTTGGAACGATCATCATTCGAATCCAACTTAAAATTAATTGGACTGCGTATTACGAGGAACTAAAACTGTGAGACGATCTTCATGCGTGTGGATACGGTTATTCCGACACTTCATTAACTTTCGAAGACGACGAGGAGTAAGACGAATTCGATGCAAGCGATTGAACTACGAGAATCGACGACTACGGAAGATAAATCTGTGAAGACTTCTACGATGGATTCTGTCATGGGATCGACGTGCATGCACACATAGAAATTCAGATAAGCCTCATAAAATTTATTTAGAGTAGATTAAGACGCCACTCTAAGTATTTAGGATTGATTGAATTTGTTGTACAGGATTGACTCATATTTTCAATATTATTTTAATCTATTTACTACCATGTGTCCAGTGTCAATATTTTCAACAACACTTATAGTACGTAGGGCCTTCTCAGCCAATTTCGACTAAGCTAAAAAGACTATATTTTAATATTAGGCTACAACAGACTTGTTTTAATAAGGCACCAATGTACTGCACACACATTGTATTGTATTGTATTGTATTTGAACACTTGTTATAGCGCCCCAACCAGATTTCCCATTTGTGTGCATTGTATTTATATACATGCATATGTATTTATTTATTTTGCACTACTCAAGGCTACAGTTAACAGCTTGGTCATGCACATTTAGCAAGGATAACCTAACACTACTGGAGCCATACCAAAAGCTGTGGTATGCAACAAGCTGGAAAATGTGTATTGGCCTGATACGAAAATGGAATTCAACAATTTTATAACTATCCATGACCCTCAGTAGAACAGCAGCAAAAAAGAATACAGATATGTATACATACCTATCTTCGTATGTGATCAGATTGATTGCAATACCGAGATGTCCGTATCGACCTGACCGACCAATTCTGTGCAGATATGTCTCAGCATGCTTCGGAAAGTCAAAGTTGATAACAACATTGACAGCCTGTATGTCTATCCCTCTTGTGAACAAGTCTAAAACAGGCGCAGCACAAACCATGTTACACCAGAATAAACACTTGCTTACAACATAATGTCAAACAAAAATGCAATTCTGCAGTTTGACTTATTTAACATCATACAAAAGAACTGTGTTAAACACACAAGACTAAAAACACATTGTTCTGGCTAAAGGCCTAATTCTTAATTCAAGGCCTTTGTAAAACATGCAAGACTAAAACATGCTGTTCTGGCTTAACCTTTAATGATGAGCTACATTGGTTTCCCAGTCACTTTAGTAAACTCTAGTCGTTAAAGTGTTACGGGTTTAATTCTTAATTCAAGGCCTTTGTTAAACATGTAAAATTAAAACTCAACGCTCTGGCTAAAAGCTCAATTCTTACTTCTAGACCTTTGTTAAACATGCAAGACTAAAACACATTGTTCTGGCTTGACGAGCTGCACTGGTTTCCAGTCACTTTTAGAACACTCTCATCGTAAAAGCACTAAGGCTTAATTCTGAATTCAAGGCGTTTCTTAAGCATGCAAGACTCAATACAGTGTTCTGAAAAACACATTTTTCTGGCTCTAGGGCTTAATTCTTGGGCAAACACAGTCAAACCACAAGGTAAACTTTAACAAACTAAGACCATCTGTCTAAGCAAACTACAGTTATGTTTTGAACACATACCTGAGCAAACTAGATTTCTGCCAAGTCCCTGCCGGAAGTCATGGAACACGCGGTTGCGATGCTGTTGGTCCATTTTGGCGTGAATATAGAAGCATGAATAGCCAAGCTCAGTTATCTTTTTAGCCAACAGTTCCACACGCTGAGTTGAGTTGCAGAAGATAATTGACTGGTTTATCTGTAGCTGTATCAAAGAAAAACAACATTAATGACGACAACATCTTCAATGCTGATGCAACAGACAATTTTAATTTCCATCAGAAGCATAACTCACAAAATTAATACAAGTACACACACAAATACACACACAAACACATTCACAGAAGCATCCATATTACTAGTCTAGAAACTTACACATGTACATGGGTAGTGGTCCACCTAGTACATTAACAATTTTTTAACACAATTTGCAACACCAGCACTTCCCAAACACACAATTAATACCCTAGCTAGCCTAGTGGAGGCATGCCACCATGGGACACAACTGGAGAGAGAAGCCTGGGGATTGTTGATATTGCCTGGCAGTGACAGACAGCAGAATCAGAGAAGATAGGAGGGGACAAATTAAGATGGGGAGAGCAAGAAATACAGAAGCAGCTGGGATGGAACAGAAATTGGACAGACAGCATGAAAGGGCATTATGGCGTCCTTGGTGTGGCAGTGCTTATCCAGCTGGGCACCCTCCTACCTGAGTGAGCTTTGCAGTGTCCTCTTTCCTCTTGCACAGGCGGCCATGCACTGTGCTCCTTTGTCCATTGTACAATGTACATGTAAGTTGACGGTCCCATTCGCCTGCTCTGTGACAACGCAGAGCCATTCCTTCTCTGTGGTTGGTCCGAAAACCTGGAACAGGCGTCCCTCTCCTACACGACACCTCCCAAATGGCGTCTCTTCTCAGTTTCACCAACTGCTTTTTTCCGCTTGGCCTCCTGGGTTGGGAGTGCCTCTGAGTGGGGCTCTTGACGGGGCGCTATATAAATAATTTAAATATTGACCGATTGATTGCTCAGAATGGACATTTTGTCAAACTAGCACACAGCTGCCCTATGAGCGATAGGATATGGAATGTATATATAAAATGTATATGCATACTCAAGTTTTTAAAACTAAATAACTACCCAAACATAAATCTCATCTTCGCATTGCACTATACAACAAAGCACAACAAAAAGAATGCTAAGAGAAAATGTGAAACAGTGATGTGAAGTTGCATTAAAAAGCAAAAGATCCAACCTTAGAGAACAATGTATTCAGGCAGTGCACTTTCTGTCTCTCTTGTACGAAAGCGTAATATTGCGTCACACCCTTCAGCGTCAACTCGTCCATAAGATTTATTTCGTAAGGGTTAGTTAGATGCTTCCGCTGTTAAACACAACAATCCACATTCACCAGATGCTGTTGCAAAATTGCTACCATTTAAAAACAATCTGAAAATTAGACAAACTATCAATAGAAGTCCTCTTTTTATATTTGTAACTTACTTAAACCATCTATTTTAAACCACAGCGAACTCCCATCCTGATTACTGAAATTCAGAACATCATAGCCCATTATTATATGGAAGATCAACAAACATCTTTAGAGGTTTTTAAATGCAATGAAAAAACGCACAGATTTATAAAATATACCAAAAATTGTAAAGTGCAACTCTCATAACACACAGTGAAATTCACAACACCTTCGCAGATTTTGAATTAATGGGCTACATAAATGCATACAACAATGACTATAACAAGTATTGAAAAGTGCCATGTGCAACCTCGATTTAAAAAATTGTATTTCAAAAGACACACAGAGACGACACAAACAAAATGCTCCAGTTTCAATTTATTATATTACTAAACCCAACACATTTTGTAGTATTACATGACATTATTAATTAGTAATAGCAATTTTATGCTATATAAACAGCAAGAACTGTTCAAATTTTTAAAGTGTTTATTTAGACTTTAAAACTGTCTATAATATTGTATTATTCTTTTTCCTACTAATACTGTGCAACTTTTTCACTATTGCATGCATTGTTGTTGTAAAGTGTTGGTGTTTGTCTTGCACCAATAAAGATTACTTATTTACTCATTATATATAATAAAGATTGCATTAAAAAGGCATATACATACCATGAACTCTTCTACAGTCAAAGGGAAAGTGGCAGAATACAACAGGATTTGCGGACCCCGAGGAAGAAATGAAATTATGTTGTCTAGCATACCCTTGAAATCTTGCGACAAGAGTTTGTCAGCCTACAAACCAAAAATCAACAGTCAAATCGAATGCAATTGCTGTTTTGTAGCGTAATAATGTCTACTTATTACACGTATATGCAGAGTCACCTCTGAAGTGTAGACTCTGAAGTGTAGTTGAATAGTTAAACATGACTTCAGTTAACATTTAAAATAAACTCACAGTTACTCACTTAGGTCACCGGCAACTATGTGAGGATGGGAAATTGACAAAACTTTTAAACAGGGCAGAACTGATGAAAACACTGCAAGACTGATTGGTAAAACCTTGCAAAATGCAATAACATATCATGCTAAGGGTAATGTCTACACAATACAGCTAGATGGCTTTCACTGCTTGCCTCAACCTAAGTCGAGTTAGTGCATCACAGTGCTTGATGAGTTTCAACACAACTCGATTTTCGAGTCAATCATATGATCTCACAACTTAAAACGCATCATTGTAATTTAATTATTTAAAGCACATATCATACACGTAGTCAGTAAATTTGATTGTGAGGCACAGCTAAATGTTTGCTACTTGTCCAGAAGGAGTCATGCAAAGGCCAGTGTAAAGTAATGTGTGTCGTAGACAGAAATTGGCAAATTGGACCTTTTGAGGCAGATTTCAAATTTGAGAAGCACAGCAGTGGAAAGCACATGTTAACACAAGTGCTCTGAATCTAGATTCATCTAAAAGGCCACCATCAGAAGAAAATAACAGCCTAAAAGGTTAGCAAGATAATTATTCACAAGGCATCAGCAAGTGATGCATCAAATTCTACCCAAAAACTTATCTCCTATGGTGCAAAATCACTAAGAGTTGAAGTCATGTCAAGTTTGTTTTTAAAAACATAATTCAATATGCTTTTACAAGACAAGTATAAACATTTTCAATTTCACAATTTCAGCAGGTTCAACATGTATACAAAAACATTTCATGTCTCATAACTTCAGTAAAGCAAATCGAATCCCTTACCTCATCAAGTACTAGTATCTTGCAATTGTCTGTCTTCACCAGTTCCTTGTTCATCAAATCCAGAATACGACCAGGAGTTGCAACAATAATGTGGACTGCACAAAACAAATAATAAAATTACATCAGCTGCACAAAACAACTGACAAAATTGCTCTATTGATTGCATCCACAGACTGAAATATGAAACACGAGCTTATAGAACCAGAACACACAATAACTAATCAGTTACATTGCATTTTCAATTTCGCATGCTACACAACTATAAGAAATACAAGAAAAGCTTTACAGGCCGCAATGTCTTGGAAACAGTCTCAATAACAGTTTTAATCGACCACTGTCCACGTGCAGCATGCAAACAGCATAACACGCACAAGTCAATAGACAAATACAATATTCTGTAATCTTCACACCACAGTCAGTCATTCTACCTGGCAACTGGGCAACAGACACTTATCGACATCAAAACAAATCCAAGCCATAATCAATAACTCTAATATGATGCTGAGTCATAATGGCCAATATAGTCCCAACATACTCGCAAATCACAACAAACTGTTCAAACACCATGCACTATACAAACAGTACCACACAATGTCTGGTCAACCAAGAACCTTCAGTCAAGCATAAACAACTTGGACAATTGCCAAGATCAAATGTTGATTGTTGAATCATTCTCCTCACCTGGGTCGTATAGTCGCATTATGTCATCCTTAAGGTTAGTTCCTCCGGTTGTCACCATAACTTTGCATTCCAAGTGCTTGCCTAGTTCAATGCAGATCTGACTCGTCTGCAAAGCCAGTTCTCTCGTGGGAACAATTACAAGAGCTACAAACATACAAGTAATCAGAATAAGAAGTACCTTTAACAGTTTACTTATGAGAACTGGATAACATTTGTTTACATGCATCTTTTCCTTCAGATCTGCGTCTTCTTTTAACAGGGACTCTGCATAAGGCTTTCACGAGCATTTTAAAACTGTTCTGTATCGCTGGAGTTGAAATAGTAGCACCTCTGAGTAGGTATCTTGGAGGGGTGCTATACAAGTGTTCTGAATGAATGAATGAATGAATGGATCCATGGAAACCCTTCAGCAGCATGGTCGTATGGTTTGAAACATCTTTCCACATCACTTGACTGAAGTGCAAATACAATGACCTTAAAACAGGGATACTTTTTTAACTTCCCACATTAGCTTCAACAGCAGTTACACAGTTTATGTGCAAGCGTAAATACCTGTTGATAAACTGCTGTCCAACATTTCTGCAAGTTGTCCCAAATTGTTGCTGGCACTGTTTTTACACTAGTGCATCAGCCTAAATATAATTCAACCCTAGGACTAGGCTACCAGAGACTACTTCTGACACCAATGTCGCCTAATAAAGGAGCATTATCTTGACTTACCAAGAGTGAACAGATTTAAAAATAAAAATGCATATCAACAGCCTTGTAATGTAATCTCTTGAAGTAACATTTAGAAAGCATCTTTTCAGTTTACATAAACTTAAACACCATTATTTTAACACCTTAATGAAGATTCTAAATAGGGTAGATTGAAAACATCACAGTCAAAATACATTTAAAGCACAATTTGCTGTCCAGCACATTGCAGAACCAATGCTGGGCTATCAGAGTGGACACATTCAAATTACCTTGAAGGACATTTCTGCTAACATCAATGCGCTCCAGAATAGGAATTGTGTAAGCACCCGTTTTTCCGGTGCCATTCTTGGCACGTGCCAAAATGTCTCGACCAGCAAGGGCAATAGGAATACTAGCTTCCTGAATTGGGGAAGGCTTCTCCCATCCTTTCTCAAAGATACCCATTAGCAGCGGTCTGCGCAGGCAGTAATCTTCGAATTCGTTGCCCTTTGTATCAGTTACATCCTGAAATACAACGAAGAAATGTAATGAACTATGACAAGTGCAAGAATGCTGAGATTAATCAGTTCTGTTGTAACATTTTAAACATTCACAAGATTATCATCAGTGTTATTTACAGGGAAATATGTAAATAAGTTCCATCAAATTAGTGAAGTCAAATTAATGTTGAAAATAAATATATACCATATGTACAAGGATATCTGAGGTGTCAAACTATAGTCTGGGTATCCAAGGTCATTCGAGTGGGTACCCCACTACATGTCACATGTTATTGGACAGAATCAATACTTAAACGTTGCCCATCGGATGTTCAAAATTAGGGCAGGAACATTAATAAATGCATTTACTAGCAAAGGCAAATCACCTATATAATTTGTACATACATTCTACATGGTAAAATTCAGTCAAAATAAAAATGTTGCACTTTCTTCATAAAGATTTGCAACAATTGGCTTTTAATACCTTGTACAGATTTCATATTTTCAAGGCATCATTGTACTAAAAAAATCTCACCCAAAGTAAGCAGACACCATATATATAATATATAAAGACACTTATACAGCACCTCAGTTAAAACAGGCAAATTAGTAAAGTACACATTCATTAACTTTGTCGTCACTGGAAAATAACCGATGTCACCAATACACTGCACAACACGAACTGTACACAGTGCTGATGCTCTTATGGCAATGGTGATCAGAAACATTTTGTATTGCACTGTATTCAAATATTTATAAAGCGCCTCTAGTAGAGTGAATCGTTCAGAGATGCTCCCAGTGCATAAGGACATGAGAGAAGAAATATGTTTTGAGAAAAGTAAAGGAGGAAGAGGGTTTCCATTTGATTTAAACTGGGCTGTTCCAAACAGATCATCTTGCCACAGTTGCAAAATTGCTGTCCACAGACATGATGACAGGAGCAGGTCTACATTCACTAGCATCACTGACTAAGACAGATTGTAACAGCAAGGCATCACTAGCCTAACCAAGTATTGTCAAGTCTGTGGCAACTCTGCCCTGAGCTGTATGTGCAGAGGTGACAACAACTGCTTGCTGGTAACCAACAATTGATGCTCTTAGTTAGTTTCAAAAGTTTGATAGGAAAATTCAGCAGCACAGAATTTTAAAAACCTCAATCTGAAAAGTACAAATACACTGGAACTAACTCATGACAGTCTTTGGGCTCGTATCAACGATCGCTGCATAACAACTAGGGTTGTTAAAATCGGTTTTTTTGGCAATCCGAATTTCGGTTTTAGAAATCCGATTTTAAACCGAATTTCGTTTTTTATTGGCCTTCATAGAAAATTTAATATATTATATAAGGGGTCGTCCATTAATTATGTCAACAAATTTTAGGCAGTTTTAGCCCCTCCCTTGTCAACAACTGTCAAACATTGACGGACCCCAGTTAAAAATTATGTCAACAATCCCAGAACCCCCCCTCACAAAAAGAAACACAATGGCTCAATACATGTAGAATCACTTTTTTCAAATTGTTTTACACTGAAAAATGCAATCTCGAATTTCAAAATATATGAGTTTAGTTTATTACCAGCTTTTTAGTAGTATTAAACAGTAAGCACTTTATACATTTTTAGCATTACTTAATGTTTTCGCTACCAGTAAAGAAGGGTCTGTGTTGATTCATTTGAAAAACATTTGTTGTTCCAAACAGACCGAATCTTGCCCCTTGCAACAACTGTCAAACTTTTGATGACATTTTGTTGACATAATTAATAGACATCACTAATGCAAGACAGATTTTATATATTAGGTATCACTACCCTAACCAAGTATAAATAAACACCTGTCTTAACTCTGCCCTGAGCTATATTCAGAGGTGAAAACAATCATAAACACTAAAGAAATGCATGAATTAATTCTTTCTGGCATTTCTTGAAATTTTCACTAGGAAAATCATTTTTTTTTAAATTCGAAAAACCTCTTTCTCAATAATAAAAACCGAATTTCGTTTTCAAAACCGAAACAGGATTTCCGAATTTCGTTTAACATCCCTAATAACAACGTTTGTTTGGTTTAACCCTTTAACAATAAGCATGTAGTAAAATGTATGGGAAACCAATACAGCTCGTCATTGAAGGGTTAATGATGAGGTCATTTTCTAAAGCATAAATATATTTGGGATCCATTTAACCAAACCTGTTATATCAGAATTCTGGCATAATGAAGCATGCTATATGGAGGCCTGGAGCAAAACTAAAACAGTAATTGTAAAAAAAATAACCAGAAATGACTCACTGATGTTCTTATACGAGTATCTTTTGCGGGCAAGTTGAGCTTCGCCTTCCAGCCTTGATCATCACTGCAAGAAAAACGCTACTGGTCATAGTCAGTGTGTATTAAGGATTACAGCCCTCTCATCATTCATATGATTTTCAACAGTGCATTAACTTCACTTTTACTATTGAGCCGGTCAACTTCCATCACTTTCCCTATTGAACTAGCAACTGTACCTTTTTCACAGGTACCATCTTAAAATTTAAGCACCAAAACTGAACTCTTCACAATAAAAAATATAAAACTTGCAAAACTAATCGTCTGTTTTTCAGAAGTCTAAACACTTGTGACTACAACACAGACTAAAAAGGCACGCAAGGTGGCCTCAATTACAAAACCTTTAGCAGTAATCCAAGAATTCTTACCGGGCACTGGATTGATCTGTTTTTAGGCTAGTATGGTTTTCAGAGTTTTCCACCTTTGTTGCTGCCATTACTGCTGTCCGCTGAGGCATTCAGAAAGGTTAAATATCACCGTGAACGCAAAAACAATTCCAGTATTTGTCAAGTTTATCTTGATTCTCGAGTCACTAAGGCGTGACTGATCACTGTCTTTTTTCAGTGAGACTAATGTAAGCGATTGTCAGATTTAACTGTCCTACAGCAAGTCATGCGACACAGTAACAAATAGTCCACAGTTCGCTGAAAAGAAAAGAAACAACAAACGATGCAACAACAAATTGCAGTCAACAGTCAATAATAAAGACCAAAGAAGATTACACCAAAAATGTCTCTGTATAATTCACAAATATTCAAATGACTAAGCAAGTTCAATTAAAAGAAGGCCAGTTCTACTGAAAAGTTCACAAACTTGCTTTGCTACTACTGAGCAGCACAGCATCCTAAATATTACATGGTGAATTCTGCTTCAACAGCTTCTCAATCATCTTTGACATACGTGAACAGTGCCAGTACAGTGACCAGGCCAAAAAATGACTTAAAACCCAGTTGCTAAGCTGTTGAGCACACAACCCATGAGGAAGTTAACTCTGGTATGGTAAAGCAGCTTACTTCTTGCATGGTTATAACTACAGTACTACGGGGAAACGTTCAAAAGTATGGATCACTCAGTTCAAAGACAAAAAACAGATATTCTGCACCATAAGTTGTTCAATATATTGTATGCCCCTATAAATAAATTGTAAAGTTTGCACGATATATAATGGGACTTGAAACTGAATGTACACAAGTTAAATTAGGCAGCAACAAGCAGGCTCAGCTTTATGTCAGACTGTCATGATTGTATTATTGTTGCCAATATTTATTATGTATACGTGAAGCACATCGATCAGTAGCATCAAGCAAATGCATGCACAGAACTGCTCAAGGTCCCCAACAAAACTGTTCCAGAGCAAGCTTAACTCGTGTAATAAATTACAATACACTGTATATATATCTATTGTGCAAAACCACATTGCCAGTTGCAAGGCAAGCCAGTTACAAATGCTGATAAATGGGGCTTACATTTGTCAACTAGAACATACAAATTCCATCATCGTGCTGGGACTGCGAGGATATCCTTAAATAACTACTTAGCATCAGTAGCTCATGGCTGTCACAGGATTTCCAGCATAGTCGAACATCACTTATGCTTTTTTAACATTAAAAACTGCCAAAATAGCTCCAAAGAATTTCTGTAGTAACATGGCTTTGGAATTCAATCCATAAAAAAACACACAGCCTTGAAATTCAAGCTGCCTGAAACTGTTGTGTAAACATTTTTTAAGTTGATTTAATATTACTACCAAATAATTTGGTGTATAATTGTAAATAAAATTGGGTTAGGAATTGAATCTCATCAGTTGTAACACCTCTGGTGAGCATTGGGACACGCACATCTCCCCTTTTCACAGTAACCCATTACATAAACAAACTCGATTACACCTTTCGAGTAACTTTACGCATCTCTTCGCCAACCAAACCCTCAATAATATCCTTCCATTTAAAATGGAAGTACCCAAGCCTAGTACTTCTGCGAGTAGTCACATTTAATAACTACTAATCTGTTCCCAAAAGCATTCACCAGCAGCTCAATTCAGGCCAATTAATATGAAATTTACAAGTAGGCTATAGCCTAAACGTTGAGTCCACGAATATGCTTCTCCCTCCGCCCACGAAAAAAACGACTGGTATTAACCCACCACCGACGGAATTTGTGACCCGACGAGTCTCTGCAAGTATTTTCAAAATAGTTAACCAGTTGGTTTATAACTGAAATAACAGGAAGTTCGGTCGATATTTCAACACGAGACGTTAACCGTAGAACGAAACGAGTTACAGTCACTCGCTAATTATTGTACTTGCATGGTTAGCCTGGTGGAACCCCCACCCCGCCGGCCATTTCAGCGAAATTACGCGTTACAGTTAGTTATGCCTTAGTTGTACCAGTTTACAATTTAAGACCATCTTTCAAACACAAATTTCACGATAAGGAACTCATCTCGAACAATGACCGTACCAAACCCGGAATGTCCTAAACGAACGAGTTATCGAACGAAAGTCCTATGGGTACGGGTTTCAAACAGGGCTTCCGTTCGCTTTCTTATCAGAAAAGACCAGAACATTTCGCTAGCGGAATTTAATTTTTAGGGTAACAATTAATCAACTCATGTGGCCACCTGAAATAGCGTTTCTAAACATCGACTTCTGCGCAACGACTGAGAAGAAAATGACGACTTCCAGGCGGATGTCTAACGATTTAAACGTCCAAAACGACACGCTCCCTGCACAAAGATTTCCTTTGAAACAGAAAATGGCGTCCCTATAATGATATGCTAATTAGATGCATAGTCTCGACGACTACTATCTTCTACGAAGCATAGTTTCCAAAATATCTGTAAGCAAAATTACAAAGAATTAATTAATGGCATTGTTTTAGGAATATTTACTGATGATGAAACTTAAAAATTAGAAAAATCTGAGTATGACTTCACAAATTGTAATTTTGTAAAATCTTGTCGGTCTCCCTCGTTATTCGGAATACAGATTTTGCAACCACTGAGGTATAACTATAATAGTCATGTACAATAATGTACATACTTATGTCATTGGTTTGCAACCACAAGACTTAGTCAACAATGCAATATAATTTTTATTATACCGATACACATCGTTGATATCTCTGTACTGCTGCTAATGTTATTATTGTTACTACTTTTGCTATTATTTAAGTCCTAATTAAGTATCAAATACATTTCTGAATAATAATTGTAGGCCTACATAACCGCTGCGTTAAACGCGTGCAACTTGTATACTAGCTAAGGTCTTCAAATACTAGCTCGATCCTGCTGTTTATTAGGCCTAGGCCTTGTCTGAAGGTGGGTATTTTCGACACCGAAAAACGACTAGGCCTAAAAGCCAGTCTTCGCTTTTATATTTACAAAGCCCCAAATACCAAAAGGAATAGGCCTACGTCGATCTTACTCTTACAAAAATGTGCGCTCGTGAGATGCATCTAGGCCTATATATGCATTAAGCCACTGTCATCTCTGAAATCCTTTTGACTAGATATGAGAAGTGCGCGTTGAGCACTTGAGGCCCTCTTGGAAATGAAGATCCCAACAAAACGGTGACAAGAATCTATTTTATGAGTTTATAAGGAGTTCCATCGTATGAAAATATGGATCTCTAAGACTAATCCATAGAAATCATACATAAAGAGACAAGGAGAGAATGACAATCTTTCTATAAAAGTTCTGACCAATTCCGGTTTCGCCATAGGGGCCGTCCATAAAGTACGTCACGCTATTTTTGACCATTTTTTACCCCCTCCCCCTGTCACAAACTGTCACAAAACTCGGACCCCCCTAAAGTACGTCACACTTTCCGAAAGCAAGGCTAATACATAAACAAGGCTTCGCAACAGCATTATTACTAGCGCTCCTAGCGAGAGGAATCGTGAAAAACACATTCAGGAGATATGCATTTCATGCTATTTTGACATAAAACTAATTAAAATGTTTCAGAAAATTTTTGAAAATTATTTTTAAAGCTATGAAATTCTACTAAAAAAATAAAAAATAAATTATAAATAAAATATAATAAAAATAAATGTGTGACGTCACACATGGCCTGACCCCCTCCCCTGTCACAAACTGTCACACTTTCTTAAACCCCCTCCCTGGAGCGTACGTACTTTATGGAGTATGTATGCATATAGGTATGTACATGGGCGGAGTTTGGTCTTAGCTCATGGGGGGCTAAAGCATACCTTCACCTCCCATAGGTTCCCGAGCCCCTGCTATTAATGACGCACGGTCAAGTTCATGGGGGGGGGCTTACACCCTAGCCTCTGATAAATTCCGCCCATGCCGACAATTGCTACTGTTACGATAACAGGATACTCGGCGAGCAGTTTCAAAACTGTCGCTAGGTTTTGCCCAGAATATATACACGTCCAGTCAACAGAGATCATAGCCAGTTTTGTCACAATCACACCAGAGTCACCCATTCACCTACAGCTAATTTGAGGTCCCATTCTATTTGCAAGTAGCAGAGTATTTGAACTTACGTCACTGAATACTGTACTGATACATACTGGTGTACATACAGTATTGATTTTCATACTGTTGTAAGAATCCAGCCTTTTTGGTAACCTGTTCACAGAAGATAGCAAATGGATAGAAGGGTTTCTAAAAACCAGGCCTTGTCCTAGTTCTGATGGATGTTGAACCCGCCAATGATCTTGCAGAGAAATAGGTCACGTAGGGCTTCAGTGCTCTGTTTTTGGTGACGTACTTCCGTCTTTGTCTTCTTCTTGGGTTGGTTTGGCCGATGGCGGATGACATTTTGGCGTTGTGGGTTCTTGTAACCTAGATTATAGGCATTTGTGTTTGATGCGATACGAGGTATATGCCAGTTTGTGGATTTTGTCCGCAAGACTGAGGTGGTATCGTCGACAATTGCTATAGCGCCCAGATTAGGTAGTTTGAGTGAGTAGAATTGAGCTTCCCTCCCGCCTGTTTAAGAATTGCAAATGGCCGCCCTTAAGTAAGCACCGCATGAGCACAATAACTCTTCTAAGTTCTTTTGTGATTGAATAGAGTGACACGGGGTTTGATTTATGTTGCTATTGGCCGCAGCCTGTCAGTTTGTTAAGTTAATTCTGATTTGGCTTTACTTGATTGAAATTGATTACACCTGTATAGCTCGATACTGCAAATCGCAGACTTTCTGAATTGCTGTACATCACTGTTGAATTAATCTGTCTTTAAATAAAACCTGAGTTATTGGCTAAGCCGACATTCCAATGTCTGATTTCATGTCTGATGAGGAAGAAGATGGAAATGCAAGGGGTATGGCCAAGGGGATTGGTAGTGTAGTCCTCCCCGGTAGTAGCAATTTAAGTTCAATGCAGAGGTTGACAGCTGAGAATCAGTCACTTTGGGCAGAGCTGTTGCAGCTAAGGTCTTTAGTGGATAGTACGGAGCCTGGTAAGCACCTGGGTTACCCTGGATCTCCTCGAAAGGCTGGGTCCCCAATTCAGAAGAACCCTGATTCGCTAGAGGAGCGGGTTGACTTCCACCCGAAGTCCGCAGGCACATGTCCTGTCACCTTACACTCTGGCGCATCCCTGGTACAGTTGAGGAGTAGTGGTGAGGACCTGGATAACCCCGGGGGTGACCTTGGTGCAAGCCCTGTCACTAACGAGGGCACTAGCTTAATACATAGACCAGATCTAGGTGTAGAGTTAGCAAACCCTGTTCCTGCAGCTTCAGTAGATGATTTAAATGGCGCTTATGCTCTGTTATCTCTGCAGAGGCAGTGTAGACCTCCTGATGTAGTGCTAGAAGAATCAAAAGGGGGTACCCGACAATTTGGCACCAGGAAGTGGGGCTTGGAACAATTTAGCACCATGAAGGAGGGTCAATTACAGTGTAACACTGCAAAGCAGAGTAAGTTAGAAGCTGGTAAAAAGAAGGAACAGATGCTAAATGAGAAATCTGATATAGCAGGTGTAGACATTAGGCATAATGATCTAATGCTGAATAAAGATGCTAAAATTAATGCACATTTTGATGATGTTGAATGCATTTCTGATGTTGAGTGTCTAGTTTCAGATTACAGAGAACTTCCACCCAGAAGGGGAAATAACCCAAATATGTGGGAGGGATTTTATGGGGTCGATAAAGTCCCTGGGCCCCAGACACATGAGAGAGAACGAAGATATGAGGAAATGGAGAATGAAGTCCTGGCTCTCCGTCGTAAAGTTCGGTTGTTGGAAGATGAACGTGATCAGCCCAACACACGTTGCTACACTGCTATGGTAAAGCAAAAAGCAAAAGCAAGGGTGGTGGATGACCTTGAAAGATCACAGAGAATCTTTTACAACCGACAGAACTTGAATGATGGTCGTATGGCTGCTCTTGATGAACCATGTTGGGTCGACCAATTTCCAGCGCAACGTTCAAATGTAACACAAGTTAACTATAGTGAACTGGTAACAACAAGAGAACATCAGAGACCATTGTATCAAGCTATGCAAATGCAGAGTGGGCCTATTCATGAACAGACATCCGAGAAAGACCAGTTGAAATCAAGTGTATTATCCGACACAGAACGTTATTCAAATGACATGGGTTGGATGTCAATGGCTAATCAGAGGAGGCCAGTGAACAGTAGAAATCAGCAGATAAGCCAAAGCCAGTTTGCTTATCATGAGAAGCCAGTCAGTCTGTTGATGCCAATGAACAGTTCGATGTTTGGGCAAACGCAAGCAACAGTGACCAGTCCTGTGCAGTCACCGATGATGCATGGGTCAACGATGGAAACAACGTGGTCGAAGATGGGTCCGGTGGTCACGACCGCAATACAGCTGGTTCCGACAGAAGAAAAAGAGAATAAACCTCCAATAATAAGTGGAACTGAACTGAACAGAAGTGATAACAGAAACGCTATGCAACCAATGAGTGCTCAAGAATGGAAAGAAATGGTTGCACAGTTGCAAGTGGTGTGTAGTCAGCTTAGTAAGCTTGGAGTGGCAACAACCGAAGCTGTGCTGACAAAAAGTGACCATAATGTTTCTGAAAAGGTGATGGATGAACGGTCAACCATTGTAACTCCTGTTGTCAATGAGAAGGAAACAACGAGAACGACTGAGCCGGTGTCAGCTGGTACGACTGCTGTTGTCACTACTGCAAAACCAGAGTTGAAAACCATTGCAACAGTAAGAGATGGAGCAACTATGAAACCAGTTACCGAAGCTGAACCTGTGGCTTCTGTGTTGAAAAGTCTTTCACGCTCAGATGAGTCTGGTTGTCTACCAGCGGTCAAGCCAAAACAGTGGATCAAGTTAGAAAGATTCGATGGCCAATCTCCGATCGAAGCCTTCTTAGCCAAGTACGAGATTTGCGCAGCTCATAACCAGTGGTCGGATTCTGAACGCTTGAGTCAACTCATCTGTTCATTATCGGGAAATGCTGCACAGGTCTTGTGGGACTTCAGTTCTTCTGGAGTGACATCCTGGTCAGCCTTGGTCGAACGTCTTCGTCTACGTTATGGTAGCTCAGATCAGACAGCTCTCTACAGAACACAGTTACGAGCAAGACGACAGAAAGATGGAGAAAGCCTTCATGCTCTGGCTCAAGACGTAAGACGCTTAATGGTTTTGGCTTATCCGGGAACAGCCAACGAAATGAGTGAAACGGTGGCCGTAGATGCATTCTTGGATGCATTGAATGACTTTGATCTGGCCATGCGTGTCCGTGACCGTGATCCGACAACGTTGGATCTGGCTTGTAAAATTGCTGTAAGGTTAGAAGCTAACCAGAGTTCAAGGAGAAGGGAAGAACACATCGACAAACGAAATGGCCGGGTGAAAACTGTGAGAGAAGGTGAGATGATCACAGAAAGCCTAGCAGCACGATTGCAAGAACAGATGGCAGCTATAGAACGACGACAACAACAGTTTGAACAGCGATTAGCTGCTCAAGCGAATGCTTCAGCGAAGGAGACAGAACAGACTTTCCTGAAGACTCCCTGGCAAACATCGTGGAGGCAGAGTCCTGGTGTTAACAGAAGGAATCGAGAAGAAGACAACCGAAACTGGAGGGGGCGTCGGTTGAATGACAGATGTTATTTCTGCGGACAACAAGGGCACTACCAGAGGAATTGTCCACAGAAGCAGAACAGTCCGGAACCTAATGGAGACGGAACAGTTCCAGATGAAACAACCAATACGAGACATATAAAAGGAAGTACGAACGCTTATCTGAAAGTGAGAGTACACGGGCGCAATGTCTTGGCGCTCGTAGACTCGGGGTCAGATATGTCACTTATTCCTGCATCGTTAATCGACCTGAAGTCTCTGACCGAATCACAACGGACTCTGAAAGCCGTCAACGGAAGTTCCGTCAGCGTTCTGGGTGAAGTCAATGTGGCGTTTGAAACCTCTGGAGTCTGGTTTGTGGTCCACTGTCTCGTTGCAGAACATTTGAGTGAGATGATCCTGGGACTGGAATGGCTTGCAAAACAAAAAGCCATTTGGAATTTTAGTGAAAAATCGCTCTGCTTACAAGGACAGGTGTTTCCCTTGTTCAGTTTGCCCAGTTCAGCGAAATGTCGAAGAATCGCTGTGAGCAAGGATGTTCGGGTTCCAGCTATGAGTGAAATAGACACTGACATCTATGCCATCCTTCCCGACCTGAAACCTGAAGCAAAAGAATGGGCTACACAGCTGGTTCAGTGACAGTGAAAGAGAACATTGTCGACGTAACTGAAAAGACAACGGAACCAACAACGTTCGCGATGGAAGTTGTCTCTGGTTCGTTGAACACTACGTTAACCAGTCATCTGGATGACAGGTCTCGTAACGGTTCCTACGAAGGACAAACGCCAGTGGAAGTGAATGCCACGCATCCGATAGCTACCGCTATTGTGGATGAAGCAATCTCCTTCGCTGACCTGTTGTCCATATCAATGAATCGGGTTGAACCTGGAACTGACAATGGTCCAACCGAAAGAGGAGTCTCTTCAAGCGAATCCTCGAACTGTATCCTGAGTGACTGTGGAACAATGAAGGAAGGCCGTAATGATTTGACTCGTGCCTTGGCAACTGAGGTTACAGACAGTTCGGTCCAGCGTGAACTTGCGGTTCCAGTAATGGAGAAATCCCTAGTTCCTTCAATTGACAGAACTAACCGGTTCTGTTCGTACAATAAGAATGGTCAACCTCGACGACGAGTCTCTTTGATGTCAGTTACACTGTGTTTTACCTGCTTGCACGTGTGCTTGAACACGAGCAAGAATGGCTCGCCAGGTAACAGTCTGTTCGCTCCCGACTCGACCGATGGGAACGATGAACGACGAGGAAACGAAGCTGGCTTGGATCTTCATTGCCGAGGGATGAATTCCTTGGCCACACCAGTCTCTGTGGTCATCACCCTGCCAGGAGGAGACCAGTTCGAGGTCAGTAACCGACCTCGACCAATTCCGTCTTCGACTGGAACGGTTGGGAATTGTGTAGAACAATGTTCCACTATAGCACGAACATGGACGAGAAACTCTGCTGATACCCTACCGAGAAGCGCTAGTTTGGTGCTGGCTGGATCAGTCAGCCTGACTGACAGTCATTGGCTGGATGTTGAATTGAGCATTCCAGGTCAATGGTGGTTTAGTTTTTGTTATGAACAGTCTGTAGGTGGCTTAGACTTGTATTATCGCTTAATTGCGATGATTTGCTTAACCAGGTTGGGTTATAGGTTTGTGACAGCCTAGTTTACGTTTGATTTTGATGACCTAGTTCTTTTGTTAGTTACCAGACTGATGTTATCAGTGGTTGTACATATGATGTAGTTAGATGTTGTACCATTTGTATTGTTCTGCATATGTATAATGGCAGAAGTTTTTGAATCTGTACTGACCTTTGCAATTCTTTTGGTTTTGATGACGGCACTTTAGGTTGTTATTCTAACTGTACAGTATTCAGAGGTTGTTTACTCTATGGTTGGTTATCGATGTGAACTAGCATTATGGTTTGCAGTGTGACTTAAAGTATGCTCTTGAATGAGATATTTTAGTTTTCCAGACTGTTTATTAAACATGTTCTTGTGCAGATTTGTATTGATTGAATTGCTTGACATTTGTGTTTTGCTGAGATTAATAGCATGTGTCTGACTGTTAGACAATCCTTGAGTGACTGGAAGTGTAGCTCAGATAAGCTCTTGTCAGATGTGCCAATGTGCAAGTTTAGATGTCTTGATGGTAAACTGGTAGTTTACAGGGTGATGGTGATAAGAGTCACGGGTTGCCATAGGTTAGCTGAGCCATAATAGTCCTGGGTGTTTTGCCATAGGTTAGCGTAGGCTGTTTATTTCATGAGCTGTGCAGATTCGTATCGATTGATCTGCTTGGTCGATCGCCTAGCTGAGGGTCTGGCTGGATCGTGTAAATCGATCGCGCAAATCGAGCGCGATCGATTTACTTCAAGAGGAAACTGGAGCCAGGTATTTTATTTACCTAATTTACATTAGGCTACTTTAATTGTTGCTTACTAGCGGCAGCGGTGAATGCGTTCGGAACGCAGCGTTTCGTGACCTGAGGCCCTAATGACTGCTGAGTGATCGTTCCAATTTTGTGCAATATGATTGGTCATAACAACACGGTGGACACCTCCCGCGAGTATAGTCATTATTTTGTAAGTTCGTAACGTCACTGATTTCTGAAATTCGAGAAAGCAACAATGGCGGCGACTATGCCGAAGTGGAATGAGTATTTTTTTAGCGTGCAGTTCTACACAAAATGTGCAGTTGGAAATCAATTTGTGCAACTGTAAAAGCAATTTTGTGCATGCAGTGAAAAAGTTGAGGAAAAGTGTCGTTACATCCCCCCCCCGGTCGTCAACCCTTTTCGTGACTACCCCTCATACCCCGCTCCCCGGTCGTCACTTTTTTTCGTGACTACCCCCAGCCACGCGCCAACCTTTTTTAAAGAGGACATGCAGTTCTAAAAATTCCTTAAAAGGAATAATGCCCTGACCGTGTGAATAATAATGTACAGTTTAGCAACGGCGCTCGTTTTCGGTTGCTTGCCCTAGAAATGAGCTCCTGTTGCGCTCCGCCTAGTCACTAGTGAATATACTATAGATCTCACACGGTCATGTATGCCATTATTCTTTAGTAACTAAACGACTGTCTTATTTAGCCATGGCTGGACTAGGAGCGCTTCTGATCAGTCGATCACCTTGAAGGGGCGCTATATGAAAACTAATTAATAATACTGTGATTATCAATAGTAATAATCACGGAACTGAACTGTGATAATTATGCCTACTAGATTAGTACTATAGCCTATAATAACTACGGTTATATGCAGCCATACGAATACGATACACAAAATACGCTGTAGGCCTACACAAAAACTCTCGAGGTCGATCGCGCATCGATCGCCTACGCAACCCAGCGCGATCGATTTTGAAATCGCCTTCTATTTTCAAATGAGAAGCTCTGCGTAGGCTGTAATTCGTCCTATGAGGGCCACAGGTTAGCTCATGCTGTTGTTAGTCCTATGTGTGCAAAGACTTGTTGTGTGCAAATTTAGTTTTAAGGAACTTTTGGATTTGAATCCGTTGCAGGTCAAAGGTTAATGTAGTTGCATCCGTGTTTCACGCCTTTATGCACTCATTAGACCCTGTGGTGACCTTGTAAACCGTTGAAGGTGTTTTAAGACATCCAGTGCTTAAGTGGAATGTCTGGTAGCTGAGTTTTCGGGCTGTGGATGTTGATTTGAGAAATGAAGCTGTTCTATAGGTTTCTTTTGATGATAATTTTTGATTTATTGATTGCATTGATTTGATGTGTCTTCTAAAGATTAATGATTGGCTGAGAGGATAGGTTAGCACCTTGTATTCAAATTTCTAATGATGTTCCTTTAAATGCAACTCGGTCATTAATTGTTGTTTTCCCTTGTGATTTGTGGTTAAATGAGTGTGGATTAGAAGTGATTTAAATCGCTTAATTGCGATGGTTTTGCTAACCAGGTGAGGTTAAAAGTGTTCTGATTTTGATTTTGATGAATGATACAAGATTTGTGCCTCTTTTTCCTTGTTTACATGTAAATACTGATGTTACTGTAAAGCTGACTTTATTCTGCATAGCTGTGAGAAAAGACAGTTGCAGTTGAGTTGGATATTCTGTAACTACTTGACAATAGGTTTTAGAAATCAGTAAGAAACTCCAAAGGTTTTCTTTATGGTGAATTGTGAATTATTTAAGATGTCAGAACATTTTGAATGCATTCAGCTGTGTAAAATATCATCTCTGTATTGTTCTTCATTAGCTGGAGTTAATTGTCGCCATTTGTATTGTGCAGGATGAAGATCTGTGTCTAATATGAATGACCTTGACCTAGTTTGCTGGTCATGGCTGAGGTTCTGTAATTTATTAGGTAACCTTGAGCATGGGTTTGGGTTTATGGAACGGTTGATCCAGCGTTTGTCACTTGGTTGTACCTTTGTTCTGGAAACTGTGAGGTTAGGTTGAGCTGTTGTGAAGCATGCTTAGTTTTAAGCTGGAGGCTCCAACGTAAATTGCTGCTCCCTGTAGGTTTCCGTTAGACACTACTGTGTCTTGGTGGTGTCAAAGGTGGTTGTGACAAGTGTACATGGCTGAGTGGAATTCATATTCCGGGATAGTTGGGATATCAGTGGTCATGTTATGTTTGTAGTCATTTGTGTGGTGATAAGATTCATTGATCTCAGCTTTTGTTGAACTGATGCTGATACAGTTGTGAAATGCTTGGAAATTTGTATGTTTGATTGCAATGAGGTTGATTTTCTTTCTTGAAGTACTGCTGAGTAAAGCTTTCATGTGATTTGTGTACAATGATAAATATGAATGAAGTTTGTCATTCCTTAAGATTCTGACTAAGCGTAATTGACATCTTGGTAAACTTTTGCTTGTGTGTAAGTTGCTATAGAGCACCTAATCAGGTCATATGTATTTTGAGAGTTCAGACCATTGAATATTTTGGTGACCTACTTTCTAGTTGAGCATTATGTCTGATGCTAAGTCATGTGTTGCTTGTTGGTCATTTGGTTTGTTACCTGCAATATGTGTAGGAAGAATTTACTATTGGTCCAGGTTGTAATTGTAGTCTGTAATCAGGTGTTTTCATGGGTGACCTATTAGTGCTTAAGGTTGTCCCCAGCATCTGATGAGTTATTAAGGTTTGGTGTGCAAGCCTAAGTAGGTTATCGAAGTAGGTTAGAAATGCTACTAATGTGTGAGGTCTAATTGAGATTGCCTAAATACCTTATCACATTAGAGGATGTCCAGTCGCTTGATTGCGACCAGTGTTAGCCTGAGGAGTAGATCTCTTCTGTTATGTTGATTTTTGATGACTTGACTGCAAATTCAGTAACTTTCCTTTTCATTCAACTGTTTACTGTGTATTTTTGTAACTGTGATGAACTGACTGTAGCCTAAACAGATGATATGTGATAATAATGAATGTTATTTTTTTGTGATAGTATACAATGCTATCATACCATGTCAGACTAAGGCTGTGTCATTTAAGTGTAGTCAACTTAAGGATTGGTGATTGTTCTACTGTGCTGAATCATGTTATGTACTGCTAAGTCAGTAGGTTTCTGTCTGCCCTGTCTATTGAAATGAACACTATCTAGTCATAACTGCTCAATTGATATGGTGCTACAGAAGTTTATTACAGTTGATAATGTAGTTGAACTGATTAGATAAAGGTTAATCAAGATGTAAGTAGTAATGTTTGATGCTGATGAAAGTAGCAAGTTTCTGCCTTTTGGAAAATCAGATAACTTTATCAGTCAACTTTGTTTAGGCCAAGTGTCAAATGCTAGGCTACTGTAATTGATGTTTTGTGTATTTTATTAATTCTCTGACTGACTTGCTTTCCTGTTATGCATAGCCAGTGACCACCAAGGTTTTGGTCTGTAATGAGGTCACTCAGGCAAATTAAGTTAGTGCAACTAGATTGGGATTTTGTCATAAGGTGCAAAGTCAACCATTCTTTTGGTGTGATGCTAAATATTTGAAACCGGGAAGACGGTTCTCTTTCGTGAAGTTTTATTTTGGGATCATATTTGTTGTTGATTGCTCTTCACAGCTGAGAGCCTGAGGTGTTTACATTACCTGTTTTAATTGCTATGAGTCCAGATGTTACTGTTAAACGTGTAGCATGTTAATGTTACCTGGATTCTTTTAATTTTATAAACCTGTTAACTTTAAGTCATGTGACCTGACCAATGGTTTTGCCCAAGTGGCGTTGCCACTTGAAGTGGGTGGGGAAGGGTGTAAGAATCCAGCCTTTTTGGTAACCTGTTCACAGAAGATAGCAAATGGATAGAAGGGTTTCTAAAAACCAGGCCTTGTCCTAGTTCTGATGGATGTTGAACCCGCCAATGATCTTGCAGAGAAATAGGTCACGTAGGGCTTCAGTGCTCTGTTTTTGGTGACGTACTTCCGTCTTTGTCTTCTTCTTGGGTTGGTTTGGCCGATGGCGGATGACATTTTGGCGTTGTGGGTTCTTGTAACCTAGATTATAGGCATTTGTGTTTGATGCGATACGAGGTATATGCCAGTTTGTGGATTTTGTCCGCAAGACTGAGGTGGTATCGTCGACAATTGCTATAGCGCCCAGATTAGGTAGTTTGAGTGAGTAGAATTGAGCTTCCCTCCCGCCTGTTTAAGAATTGCAAATGGCCGCCCTTAAGTAAGCACCGCATGAGCACAATAACTCTTCTAAGTTCTTTTGTGATTGAATAGAGTGACACGGGGTTTGATTTATGTTGCTATTGGCCGCAGCCTGTCAGTTTGTTAAGTTAATTCTGATTTGGGTTTACTTGATTGAAATTGATTACACCTGTATAGCTCGATACTGCAAATCGCAGACTTTCTGAATTGCTGTACATCACTGTTGAATTAATCTGTCTTTAAATAAAACCTGAGTTATTGGCTAAGCCGACATTCCAATGTCTGATTTCATGTCTGATGAGGAAGAAGATGGAAATGCAAGGGGTATGGCCAAGGGGATAGGTAGTGTAGTCCTCCCCGGTAGTAGCAATTTAAGTTCAATGCAGAGGTTGACAGCTGAGAATCAGTCACTTTGGGCAGAGCTGTTGCAGCTAAGGTCTTTAGTGGATAGTACGGAGCCTGGTAAGCACCTGGGTTACCCTGGATCTCCTCGAAAGGCTGGGTCCCCAATTCAGAAGAACCCTGATTCGCTAGAGGAGCGGGTTGACTTCCACCCGAAGTCCGCAGGCACATGTCCTGTCACCTTACACTCTGGCGCATCCCTGGTACAGTTGAGGAGTAGTGGTGAGGACGTGGATAACCCCGGGGGTGACCTTGGTGCAAGCCCTGTCACTAACGAGGGCACTAGCTTAATACATAGACCAGATCTAGGTGTAGAGTTAGCAAACCCTGTTCCTGCAGCTTCAGTAGATGATTTAAATGGCGCTTATGCTCTGTTATCTCTGCAGAGGCAGTGTAGACCTCCTGATGTAGTGCTAGAAGAATCTAAAGGGGGTACCCGACACTGTAATGATATTATATATACACACTGTAGTGTACTGATACACATACACTCTGAATGTTGTGCTCACCATATTACCATGCAGTAGCCTTCTGATCACGGCTTTCATTTCAAAACTTAATTGGCACTTTAGGGTGACCACATTTTCCTTTCTGTCATTCCGGGACATCACAGTATTTCCAATCTAAGTCAAATTCAATTAGGAGCTGGTTTAATTGGGAAGAGCGCTATACACATGCAGTGCCTCAACTGAAATATATTTGTAAGATTTTAGACCAAAATTAAGCATTTTATTTGTGGTTTTATTTTAATTACAAAGAAAACGAGTAAAAAATAGCCTATAATAATGACTTGAGTAATAAAGTGACTGGTAAATGGTCTCAATCAACCACATACATTACTGTTAGTTTTGGCACAGTTACGATTTACAAATTAGAAATATGAAAAATGAAATGTTCAAAGCGATAAATTACCAGCAGAAACACATGTACATCCATTTGCTAAGAATTACAATTTCTTAGCCTCAGCATGTGAAGGCGGGTGGCCAGCTCTGTCACCATCTGATCTTTCCATCTACAGCATACTCATTTGGTAGCCAAGTTTAACACAGGGACCAAATAGAGCTGAAACTTTTAAACATCTTTCTGCCTTGTAGGGAATTTGAATCCCTGACCTCTTGGTTGACATTCCAGCATGTTACCCATTAGACTATCACACACCCAAATTCGTAGGCAGCGACTGAAGGAAAATTGACCTTTTGAACCACAAACTTCTGGGACATAAATAAAACATTTGGACAGTGCGATATACAGTGTGCATTGACAGTTTATACAATTTTTTTAAATCTTGCACTAAAAAGCAAAATTACTGGAATTGTATAAGTTTATGTCTAAACAAGTCTCATCTCATAAAATAATGAAGATTTTAGCAAAATATATTGGTTTTTTTACAGATGAAGAAATCACATGTAGCCTGCCACATGGGTTGTATGACATGCAATATGTTCTCATGTGCAATATACTAAATAATTCCCTTCACTTGTGGATGTATGAGAGTAGAACTTGTTGATCGGTGAATTCTTCTCAGCGGTTCAGAGTGGTTGACTGATTAGAGCAGGCAGCCATCATCATTGAAACTTCGTCCAAAGGTAAATTGCAGCACAAACAAGAATAATCTGTCACAATGAAATTAATATCCACTTTTTAAAATCGTATGAATTCGCTTATATTTTGTCCACTTATATTTATATATCCACTACTATAAACACTTTAACGACGATGGTGTACTAAAAGCGAAACCAATGCAGCTCGTCATTGCAGTGTTAAACACACACCAATGCAGATGTTGATGTTGAAAATCAATTTGGTGTTAAGGACTTTTCTCAGTCATATTGGTAGGATCAATATTCTCTGCCTTCTACTCTACTTGGAAAGGTACTGACAAATGATGGGGGGGGGAGGAGGGGAGGTAGAAGTCCAAAACAGGTTATTTTTCTTGAATGTCCTTTTTATGCACAACCACATAGCAAATAAGTGTACATGAAGAAAACAACGGGATGTTGCAAGCCACGGCACTGACGGCAGGCCTCCCACCTTAATTACTGGGGCTCAAGGTGAATGCAATCTTAATGATCTTTAACACAATTTTTTCTAGTCTAGAGAGGACTTCTGATAGTGTTCACTTGAAAAGGTGCTTCACAAATTACAATTACACTAGTAAATTACACTTGTAAAATAATTTACAATTACAGTTTTGCGAACATTTCAAATGTCAGGCAGAAATATTCGGGGGAAAAATGAGGATATTGTTTACCTGAATTCCAATGGCAACTGCAAACAGGCCAGCCGCATAGACAGCAAAGACTCGCACAGCACTTATTACAACCTCTGAACAACCCTAAGCACAAACGCAATTAGCCAATAGAGTTATGAATGCATGAACACATGCTCAGATATCTACAATAAGATAGAGAATATTTTCTGTTTAAGTTAACATTATATTTCTGCAGAGGCAATATAAAATAGATTACATTCATTAAGCAATTAAGGTAAGGTATATATTATAATTAATTATACGTTCCATTTCACTACATGACTCTTTCAACAGTGGTCCTCAGTGTGGTCCTACAGATCATTGATCTTTGGGGAGCAAATAAAAAAAATGGCAGAACCATTTCACACAGGTTCTTCTGGCACAAAAATGAATACTAAATTTAACCAGATGATCTTTTCTGCAGAGGAAGCCAGTGCAATTCGTCCCACATGAACCAGAAATATGATCAATTTTAGATTTGGTGTTGAAAATATCATATTGATATCATCAGTCAACCACATCGGTAACTAGAACTGTACATCGACAATAGATCTTGGAAATGGTCAGTTCATACAAAAGTTAGGCTAACCAATATCCATCATTGCATTCGATGACCCAGGTACAGACAATGCAATGCTCCTATGTAAAAGCAGCCATGGAACTTAGCAAGCACTAATAATGTTGTACATGTTACATATAGCTGGCGAAAGCAGACGTTTTAACAACCAAACGTTACTGTGAGCTAATTAATCTTATTAGTTTTAATTCTGAATACTAAACGTGGCACTGTTTAGACACATAGTAGTAGTAGATTTCATTTATTGAGATACTAAGTTGACATACCGCAACTTCTGTACATAGGAATCCCCACGAGCTGCAGAACACTTGGGTAAGTCATGAAATTAAAACTAGCTGTTCGTGCCGATTGTTAAATTGAGAGTTTGACAGCCCGAATGGTCCAATATATAGAACCCGAGATCAAACTGTGGTCATCTTTTTTTAATAATACACCTTTACATACTTCCTTACTGGCTGCAGTACCAACACCCATTGATACGACAGTGTCCATTCAATATAGCCTACTCAATATAAGATCTGTCACTTCACAGCACCAAATTTCAAAGATGTTGACTATATGCACATATCTACAGCCTTATTGTGGTCGCATTTAGCCATATTCTGTCATTTGACAGTTTCTTTGTCTTGTGCAATAATAGTAACTAGCACTGCTTGCTAAGTGATGAATTTGTATTGTTTATGCTAGCATAAAGATTCTCTTGATAAGATTCTCTTGATGCAGTGCTATATAAATTTCTAATTACAATTCCATTACCGACAATGATTGTAATTATTTTAAAATTCAAAGGATATCTACCTCAGTATTAATGTACTCGAGTTCAGCTCTCAGACATTCAGTGATATTGGAACTTCCCAAAACTGTACTATTGCGCAAATGCTTGCAGCATTGTATTGGCACGCTAGCAGACACTGTTTTGCCAGAAATTTGTGTAATATTGTTCCAGGGAAATTTCTGATAATCAAGATAATTGTTGGCACCACAGCAATTATACTGAAATTCAACAACACAAAAACGTTAACAGTGAAACTATTCTTGAAATTCAGAAATGCAGCTATACCTGAAAAGAAAACTAAAGTCTAATGCAGCCAAATCCGAAGTTGAAGATCAGAGAGAACACTTTGGAAAGCCTACATGCATCCAGCAGTTTACACTGGACACTGGACACAACCAAAAGTAAAATTCTTTAAATTTGTTTCAGATGCAAAAATCCAGAATATCAGCTCATTGTTTCCTTCAGTACATATGTATGTAGGTATGCATGTATGTATGTATGCATGCATGTATGTACGTATGTATGTATGTATGTATGTATATGACCATTTATATAGCGCCTTATAACAACCTCATGAAGGCGCTAAACGTAGCTACCCAACAGATCTAAACAGATGTGACTTCAGAAATGTCGAAACTGCTTCCAGAGCTACATGCGATGTAATGTTATGAATTGTCGATGGAATACAGGTCCAGTATAATGGTCAATGCTTGAGAAGGCACGGTGCATCCGCATCGATGTACAGAAGCGTCGGACCATCCAGTCCCCACGAGCAGCAGAGCGTAAGGATCGACGACCTGGCTGGCTGGAGATGGGAGAACAGAGCTACCTGATGTACTATAGGGCCACACCGATCAACCATGTTCGTCCCATGAGGATGGTCTTGAATGATATCCTGTCCTCAACCGGGAGCCAGTGCAATGCGTCTCGCATATAGATCAAAATATGCGAGAATTTTACCAGCTTAGCGACGACTCGGGCGGCGCAGTTCAGGACGGACTGAAATTGTCATATCCAGAACCTTGGCAGACCCGCAAGGACACCGTTGCAGTAGTCCATGCGCATCAGCACAAAGGAGTGGACAAGAGTCATAGCGTCCGCGTCAAATGATAGATTTATAGTAGGCTTATAGTGTAGAATATGCTAGGATGCATTAGGTTAGTCATTCGACTAACTATAGGGACTTCTGGATTATAAAAAGATGCAAGAATCAAGCTAATTATAGCAAGCAATACTTCAACATGAATTCTGATAAGTAAATATCAGAAATTTTATAGACAAACTTGGATCATAACTTAAATACAGTCTTACTGTCTTACAATATGACTTTGTTTGGCAAATTTATGTAGTGACATCATTATGACATAGCATCATCACAAGAGGTTAAACTTATGTCATTGTTTGGGCTCTACATAATTATGTGTGAGCCCAACCGTGGTACAGTTTCTAGTTATCTGAGCACTGATTGCTTATTGGTCAACGTTAACAATCTTACACAACACTTAAGCATGACTTAGGCTAGCATAATCACTGCTTTTGCCAGGTAGTTAAAGGCCCTATATTGAGTGTCTAAATATATTATGCATCATCGTATATGTATCTCTATATAATTATAATCATTATAATACAACATAGTCATAAAACTTTACTGATTAGTATTCTAAGAAAGTTCTAGTGTAATGCTGGACAATTACTAAACTAGCAATGGAAAAACCAACCCGAATTTCCAGCTTTAACCAATAATCTTGGACTGAATCCTCTGAATGAATATTTTCCAGTTCTTTCCAAGTTATGTTCGGCACTTTACTGACTAAAACAAAACACTTGAATAAATACCAGGTTTCTTGGATTGAGCAGGATGTTGGATTTCAAGCAAAAACACTTAGATGGGAAATTAATAGATTTTGTTCCGAAGAGCGGTAAATAACTCATATTTAAAATACATTATGAGCTTGTGGCATTTGTCATGGGTTAAAGTAAACTGTTGCAGAGTTTTCATGGAGGCAAACCTATGGCTGTTTGTTTGTCTATAGGCTGGCTGTTACTCCATCTTGATTTACTTTTTTAATAACCATATAATTATGGAGTTCGTACATATGAACAGGACCAGAAGAACACACTAACTGTATTACTGAATGAAGTTATTCAATTCTCAATTGCAATCAATATAAACGAATACCCCAAAATCTGGAGTCTTCGTGATCGAAACTAGGAGACTCTGTATATTGTGGTACTTAATTGGCTTGGTGTGATAGCAGGCATGACCATGCTATAGGGAACCCTGAGCCTTGATTTGTAGCACCCAAACCCCGGTTATGAGTGATATAAAGCTGAAAAAGATCAGTTGGATGACCAAACTCACACATGGACTAGGACGGTGAAGGCGAATCTTCCCCATTGTACCTTGGGCTGCACACAGCTAAGAGGTGAGCCCAAGACCGGACTGCAACAGAGTACTGAGTAAAGTTCTGGAGAGGGGCACGCCACAGATGATGATGAATTGAGATGATGAATCACTGCTACATGACTCCAATGGCACAAAAAAATGCAACTTAAGCCAAATCAACTGAAAATACACACTACACGTATCTATACCCGAACTTATACAATTCTCAATTGCAATCAATATAATATCAATGCATTTACAACATCTACCGGTATGTGTCTGAACAGTCGTGTGACTTTGAAATATCTCACACTCGCTGCTACTTGATTCCAATCGGCACAGTTGTGTGCCTTTTGGAGTATATTATTGTCTCACAATTACGACTAATTGACTCCAATAGCACTAAAATGTGTAAAGTTACAGTGCAGCACTTACCAGGTTTAAAGTGATCTTTCAAGGAGTCGTACGTCTTCTCCTTAATCTCGACTCTTCTCTAAAAAGAATTACCGACTTACTGTTACTTACAATTTAAGAAGTGCTTTCATGCGTGTTACTATAGGCCTATACAATAGTATATACCATTAGAAACTGACGAACTCGTAAAATGTACTGAAAAATACTTAATCTGCAAAGCACATATTAACAGCATCTCTGGTCTCAAAAGCTTACATATGAACTCTACATGGGGAATCCACCACTACATCCGTACATAAATCAACTGATAATCATGGTACAGTCCTGTACAGCGCTCGTGAATAAGCTGGTGCACTGCATTTAGCTTTCAAGTGGTGCTTTAGAAATTTTGAGTTTATGATTACGATGGTAGAGATAATAAAGAAAACCTATCATAATTAAGACTGATTTGAAAGTAATTTACCTGTTCTGGATATACAAGGATATATATGAGAACAGCGATTTCGAATAACGTCAGGAGGAGAATCACAATCCAATACTACACAAAAACAAACAAAACTAACAGATATAACAGTAGCTTCATGCTTCCTTCATTTCACTGCCATTAGAATTCAGGCAACCACATCAACAGACAACAACATGCACATGAAGAAATATTAAATGAAAGTACTATAAAGGAAACTACATTTCTGGTTTAAAAGACACAAATGTTGCTTCAGTGAATTCTGAATTAATTCCTTATGTTAATTAATTTGAATTTAAGTCTTTATTCTGCTACTTTGTAGCAATCCATAGCAATGAAATTCTGAAATATTAATAATGATAATGAATGTGATGTAATAATGACTGTGAGGATATGTTGCAAAAAATCAAATCCATTACATAGTTTAGGTGAAAGGTCTGGCTCATAAACCATCAGTTAGCCCAGTCAAATTGCAACCTACCGCCAGAAAGGCATATCTGCTGTGCATAGCAGCTGCACAGCATCCGAAGATGGAGAAAATCAAGCTAACAGCACCTGCTGTAATCACGAATATCGCAGTGTTGCCGATAACGTCTGGAATTTTAATAACGTGCAATACTTCGGCGTAGTTTGTGTCGGCTCGGTCGATGACGGAGTAGTTATTCAAATGAACGGTTGTTCCAGATACAAGAAGAACAATTGCAAAGACCTACAGCAAACAAAACAACCGAAACAAAAAAACATCTGTCCTATGCATCATCAATATTATAATTATTCTAAGAAATTTGTAATATCTCTGGATATTCACGAGGCACTTACAAAGATATAATTTTCGGGAGATTCGAGGATAACCGTACCTCTACTTACCAAACTTAGAGTATAGTATGACCACCACCTTTTCCTTACCGTGAACTAACAATATCCATATCCTACTTCCAATTATGCTTCTTCAGACATTGCTGTTTCTGCCTATCTTTGCATAAATTGCATAGGTAGGGAGGTAGACATACACACAATCTGACAGAATTTTGAATTGAACTGAGGTCATCCTCTCTCTGTCTCTGTCGTATGGCAATAGGGTGCACACAAGCGCTGTCTTGAACACTCAGACTCTAACCTGGCACCAAAACTTATCAAGCAACCTATAACTCTTGCGGCGTCGATATGATATGATGCCACTGCAGTGTTTCAGTGACGTGGCTTTTGTGTGGCACTGAGGACTGCGCACCATAGAGCCTGACATTACTTTATCTTGCATTAAAATATGGAGAGTCACAATAAACACATTTTGAATGATTAGGCCAATCTCGTCTTTGTCATCTTATCTACTTACTTAATTATTAAAAATATATTTCTTATTGTATATGCATTTAAGATCCTGGGGAGCAAATTTATGCCCCCGTGCCTCAACAAATGGGCGCCTATCATTAGGCAATTGCATCTTTATTTTACTTTATTATTGAAATAATTTCGGAATGCATAATATTATGATACTTACGAACAGAAGACCGTTAAAGAAGATGACGAAGAAGCGGGCAATTGTTATGCCGATCATTGCACAATATATGAGTAGTTCGAGATTGGAGATTTACCAAGCATTAGGGTCTACACATCCACGTCCGAAATAAAGCTCCAATGCTGTAGGGCAGTGTAGGCTCTCAGAACCAAGTTGTGATCGAGAAATTAAAATTCTGAGTTTTTATCTCTGTAAAAAAATTGAGCATGCATCTTTTATCAGGAATACACAATTAACGACTGTAGAAAAAAATTGCTTTTTGTACTCAGAAGCATTTCATTGTGAAAATGTCTGGGCCAGAGCTAGATATGTTACAGGGAATGTGTATAATCAGGGAATATGTATATACTCTAGGGAATATACATACACCCTAGCTATACCCTAGGGAATGTGTATAATCAGGGTATGTGTATATTTCATGTATATCTAACCCCCTAACTCCATACCCTCTAGCCCTAACACTAACCCTAATACATAATTTTAAACTTAAACTGAAATTTCAGGGTATATATACATATATATAGGCCTATATATACATATTCCCTGATTATCATCTCGTTCCTTGAGCTCTGCTGATTGCAGTGATTGGCTTGATCTTTTTGTTCCGTTCGTAGGACTAGGACTGCCTTGGCTCAACGCCGGGGCATTTACTGTGGTTGGTCCCTCTACTTGGAATGAACTTCCCCTCATTAAAGGCTAAACTAATGACTGTTTTTTCCTTTTTGGGTTTTCGTGCTGAAAGCGCATCTGAATAGTTATTCTTAGAGAGGCGCTATACTATATAAATCTTTAGATACGATACCATATACACATTCTCTGTAAGCAGGCTAGATAATTCAAAGCGATAAAAGCACAATTTAAAGACAGGTTCTCTGTACCTCTTGACTCTTGCTAAATGCATCACTGAGCAGTTGACAGCTTTTCTCATAATTAACAAACTAATTAAATTGTCCATCGGGTACGCGCAAACAACTCGATACATTCAACTCGAATACAAACTAAACGTCTTCTAGTGACGATGACGTAATTAAAAGACTATGAAGAACACCACGCGTATATTTTCGTAGCGCCATGTATTTCAGACCCTCAGCGGATTGCGCCATTAATACTATTTACACATTATTATTATTATTATTATTATTATTATTATTATTATTATTATTATTATTATTATTATTATTATTATTATAACAAACACGGAAATTCTCTCCATCAATCAACATCAATACTGAAAGCTACAATAGACAAGTGTTGCAGTAGCTGTTAGCTGTATCTGCTCATCTAAATCATGTACCCTATCTGCCAATCGATTTTGTTTGTTATTAGCTGAAGTAAGCGCCCGTGAACACAATGTAAGAAATACATGCCGTGAATAAGGTCATGTGGTTCCTGCGCAGTTCCGCTTTTTGGGCGCTGTAGAAATCTTAGTCCATTTAGTTCGGAAATTATATAATAACTCTAGGCCTACCATCCAGTTATTAGTGGATGGTAGGCCTAGATAAGTTGCCTAAATGCAGTCTGTGGGTACACTTCAGAATGATGCCCCATAATAATTGTATCTGCAGCAGAGCCTGAAAGCGCCTGGGCATTTTATGAACACACTGTTTGGGTATACAGAGTGCTTATAGCTACACAACACACCCATCTAGTGTCGCTGAGCCATTTCAGTTGCATCACCCGTTCATCTGGATATAATTCACTCTGTGCTTCAACCCATTGCAATAATAATAGGCCTATCAGATTTCATCGTGCTATTTAGGCAAGTAAGTCATACCTTTGAAAATATCAAAATTAAATAATACCAGATTTCATAATGACTGTATTGAACTAAAATTTGGAGGGTCCCCTGGAGGGCCACAAACTCAGTTGGGGCACTTGCACTCCCCTCTGCCCCCCTGCAGAGCCGCCACTGCAAATAGTTGTAGGCCTAAACTCGAAGATTTTTAAAGCCCTAGGCCTACATGTCAGCTGTCTGCATCAACGATCATAAGTCGACCAATAAAGTAAGCCTACACCAAACTAATAATATTATGGTAAAATCATGCACGTGTTTTGCAGTTCGATGTGACGGGATAGATTTGTTTAAAGTTTAAAATTGACTTTAAAAGAAGCCATAGGCCTACGTAGACCCTATTTAATTTAGTCGTCATGACATAGGCTACACGAGGCTCCAGTGTTAAATGTATAAATCACAAATCATACAAATACAAATTTAACAACAAATTAAATTTAATAATTTGGAAATATTATTATAATACGATGGAACTTCTGCATTTAATTTTGTAAACATGCGATTTGCATTATAGCCCCGTCTACCGGCTGCAAGGGTCGCAACACTATGACGTCACAGTGACAAAGGCTTCATCGACTTCTGTTGAATAAATATGGATTTTAAGCTTATACTTACGGTTGATGACTGTGGCTAACTTCGTAAGAAGGTAGAACACGAGACCTGAGTTGGCGGTCCAGTCTCGAGTTCGAATCCCGCGGGGTTCCATATCCTGCTGGTCGTCGACGCAAATTTTCATTTTTTTTAACTTTTCTTCAAAACTTGACGTGTTTCTCAAGACTTTGTTAAATTTAAAAAATTGAATAGTTTACTGGTACAATTTGAAGCTTTTAATGAAAACAATGAACACGACGCTTGAGCTCATGCCTATTAGGCCCTATAGGCGTAGGCTAGCTACATGGAGGCACGAGGAGGCAACTGCCTCTTGCAGCTTTCTTTATATGCTGGAACTTCTATTGACCAATAACCCCAATAACCAGAATTTTGCCAATGGCCTGTGAGGTTGCCTCCTCTTGAATTTAAGTCTGGCTTTCTACCGGGCTTCTCAAACGACCATCAATGGGTGCTTCTGGTTAATAATAATGGCTCTATTATAGATGTCAGTCGATTAGATGTCATCCACTGCTATTTGAGGTCAAAGAAGTAGGCCTAGCCTATATAGGCCTACGAACAGAGTCCATATTTCCTTCTGCGTTATTTAAATAATAATCCTTCAAATTAATTGCTATATATATATCAGATGTAAGTGACCATCGCTTAGAGTGCTTTATGCGTAATAATAACGGCGCTATTAAAGAAGTCATTATAGATTAGGCCTAGGCTATATGAAAATTCCGCGCCTCGGGTTCACATTTCGGTTTGACCGTGCGCGAGCTACAAATTTTCATTCATTCATTCATTAATTACGAAGATTTATATAGCGCCCATTCAAGGTTACTACTCAGGAGTGCTCCCGACCCTAGCACGGCTGAAAAGGACAGTTTTGAGACAAGAATAGAAAGATTCAGAGTGGATTCTGGGATGCAAGCGCAGTGCTAAAGGAAGCCCGTGCCAGAGCGAGGGACCAACCACTGAGAAGGCGCGATTCTGCTTAGAGAGCAACGACCCGGAGCACTCAAGGTAGGGGCAGCAGAGGTCGCGTAGATAGGCGGGGCGAGGCCCAGCAAGGACAGCCAGACCAAGGCGATGATCCGATAAGAGATCCGCTGCAGGAGGGGGAGCCAATGAAGCACATCCAGCATATATCCTGAGACATGGCCAAATCTGGGAATACGTCCTCAAAGGCGTGCGGCAGAGCGCAGGATCCGGTCCAGGCACCCAACCGGCCAACGGGAGGCCAACATAGAATGAGCAACAGTAATCAAGTCGGACTGTGATGAAAGAGTGGATGGGTGTAGCGGTGGCGTCTGGAGTAGGCTAAGTGAGCGAGCAACAGTGCGGAGCTGGCGCAACTGATAATATGAAAAACGGCAGAGGCGGTGGGGCAAAGGTTAACTCTTGGTCCAGTGTAACTCCAAGGTCACGGACAACAGAGGAAAAGACAAAATGGGGAAGTCTGCAGCAATGGTGGATAGGTCCAGCTTCGCAAGCTGCTGCCGAGTGCCCAGCCAGATAAATTGGGTTTTTGATGGGTTGAGGCGCAGACGGTTCGTTGACATCCAGGCCTCCAGGGCGCCCAAAACCTGGCTCATTGTTCGAACGGCCGGTGGCGTTAGCAGCAAGGCAGTGCAGAATAGGCCTGAAGGTCATCGGCGTACAGGTGACCTAGCACAGCAGAAGCAGTAAGTAGGGAACCGATCTCAGAGGTGTAAATGATGTAAAGAAGCATAAGAAGTGGACCCAGCACCGAGACCTGCAGGAGGCCATAAGGGGCTCTGGAGGGCCCATGGACAACACAGAAAGAACGCTCACCGAGGAATGAGCCAAGTCAAGTAAGAAAGCGACCAGACAGGCCAAATGAAATTTGTAGCCGCCTAGCCTAAAGTTGATGGTGTTCAGAATTTAAGGGGCGAGGTAGGTAGGCCTAAGAGGAGGAGGAGGAGGAGGAGGAGGAGGAAGAAGAAGAGGAGGAGGAGGAGTGTTTTAAGAGATAGGAAGAAGTGAGGTCTAAGAGATCTCAACAGGGTTCGTGTTAACAAAGCTAGAAATTAGCAACTTGAACAGAGTCTATAGACATCTCGAATGTCGACGGGAAGACATGCTCCCGAATGGATATGCCAACGTGCGCTGTAGGTGTGTTGACGTACGACGAACCAGCAGATCTCCTCTACCGTACGCATATACAGTGGCGGTGCCAGCATGGGGCTAGGGTGGGCTGAAGCCCCCCCCCTATCGGCGGCTCAGCCCCCAAACAAAAGTGGGAAATCACTGCCAATGCCAGAGAGGAGGGGAGAAAGGGAAGGAATTGGGGTTTTAGACCCCCAACCTGAAATCCTGGCGCCGCCACTGCGCGTATAGCTAAGCAATCAGACCAGGTTTTAACCGGCACAAACAGCCCTCACTTGTGTGGATGATGGGGATAGGCCTAGCAGTCGACGACTCGTACGAACGGTGTAGTGCTAATGAGATTGTTCTGTCGGTTACGTTTGTTTTAAGACGACGCTATTCGCGCTTAGTGCAATTGTCTTTGAGTATTATGTTATAGGTCAGGTCACAGTTGAATAGGCACCACTCCTATTAGGCACATGATGTGCACAGGCCATACCACATGAAGCAATTCCTGGGTTAAATGTCAGAAAGGACATCTTACACAGAGGCACAGTGACACACGTTCTCACCCAAGTATCTGACCAAGTGACGAGAAAGCATAAAGCAAGTAATGATGAATTATACACGCTGATTTTACTGCCACCACAAAGTCAGCAGAGAGGCAAGCAGATTCAAGAGATAAATATGGAGTCTGAAGCCTGGCATAAGATGGAATGTTTGAAAGCATCCTCTATTACGACATCTGAAGAGCGTAGAAAGTCCACATATATAGGGCCTAACACTTTGGCATTCTGGAAATTTTCATTTTTCCAACTGGCAAATTTTTATCTTTAGTAAGCAAAGAAAAATCAAAACATGTATGCAGTTTCCAATTATATCTAGTGTTAAATTCACTGTTCAAGCAAAGAATGTACAACTGCAAGCTTTGATGTGGAATGCTTTGAAGCTTCTGTAGGCCTACTTTCATGCATGGCAAATACATCTCTTACATAGATGATGAGTACGCTGTTCAAATGCATAATTTTCTAATCTCCAATACTACGATATCATCACGAACGAAAAAACAAATGAAGTGATGCCCAAAGCAGCAGAATCTGCAAGTAAAAACAATACATACAAATTATATTTATATGTATATATAATATATATAATTATATATATATATATATATATATATATATATATATATATTTATATTTATGCAATGCCTTTAAGTTATGAAGTAAGTGACTCCTAAAAAGAAACTCGTCTGTTCCACCTTCTGTCCTTGACTTCTGGTTTGTCTCACTTACCGGATTTCGACCTGACTTCTTTTAAAATGGATTAAGACTTTGACTTCAGTTTCACTTAAAGTGACCAACAATTGATGCTGTTTGATCACAGCGCTATAGAAGTTGTCCGATTAGATTAGATTGGATATGGTAAGTTAATATAGCATTTCTTATAGAGAAACCACTTAGAGATTGTGGAAGTTTACTGACCTCAACTGCAATCATGATTACAGAAAAGGTTATTGCCATAATGCAGAAGCTCCAGAGCAACTTGAGCACTGCATTGTAGCAGCCCTAACAAAAAACAAACCATATCTATCACAGATATTGCTGCGAAATTAGAAACATAAAACTTAAATCAAGCAGAAACCTCTCCCTGCAGTCGCTTGCAAATATAAATAGTGCCATATTGTATGAGTGTATTGGACCTGACCAGGAGTAGAGAGCCTCATATCAAAGATAACGACTTCAATCTAAGGTAAGTTTAACTCAACATCAACATAATCTGTCTTTCTCACTGTTCATATTGACGTTGAGGGAGGATAGTTAAATGGTAATACTCTTGCTGGAAGAACAAATTAGATCTTGAAAGACGCAGTTCAATGCCCGTAGCCCCCTCTAGATCGACTCAGCCTTCCACTCCCCGGGGGTAGCTGTAAAATTAGAGGGTGCCTAACAGGCTGCCAAGATGTGTGTTCCATAAGGTCATGAAATTTGTACCATCATGTTTCAATGTTACTTACTGTGGTTTGTCAGTGAGCTTGTCAATAAACACAAATATTATTATTGTGTTCTAAGGATAAGGGAACAGTGACAGAACTTACAATACAACTTGACCTGATTACAGCTTGGCATATACGAAGATGCCCTTGGTATATCAATCAATCAATCAATCAATCAATCAATCAATCAATCAATTTTCGTTTATTCCGAACACCAGGCTGACAGGCTGATATGCCTTGTGCAACTGCCTTTGATATCGCCCTACTTCCTAAGGTGGTCACAAGCTCAGAAGTTGACATGCCTTGGCGGCGCAGAAGCAATTATATTGCAGAGCAATTGTGCACGAAGGACTTGCTCAAGGTCCCTACACAGTTAAACCACCCCGGACGAGGGTCGAACCCATACTCTCGGCGTTACAGGTCAACTGCTCTAACCAGTCGGCCACTAGGTAGAATACTCAACAAACACACACTAATTGTTGGGGGGGTCCGGTGGCGCGTTGGATAACATCTGGCGAAGAGTGCGAGAGGTACCGAGTTCGAGCCCCGTTGGGCGGATTTGCTTTGTAGGCTGCTATTAGCGCCGTGTATTACAAGCTGTCTGTTCTGTTAGTAGTTAACTAGTTAAGATTGTTCAATTGCATAACATGTAAATGTACAGCGCAGTGCGTTTGTCAGGCGCTCAATTAAAGAAAAGATATTATTATTATTATTATTACACTAGGATATAATTTGTTAACCCATGATACTCAAATCTGCTTTTTTTTGACAGTTTACCTTGTCATTCATCTTAGTATGCGGGAAAGAATATTGACTTAATTGCATCTCACCTCAGTGTTAATTTCTTCAACATCACCCTTTAGGCATCTGGTCATGTTGTATCCAACTTCCTTAGGATTCTTGCAGCATGAAAATGGTACTGCAGTCTGCAGAGTCATGTTTGGCAGTGAAATTGTTCGATTCCAATCAATTGTCTGATAATCGGTGTAGTTATGTGCTCCACAACATGAAAACTGAATCAGAAAAGAAAAAGACCAGAGCTCGCAAGCACCAGTAAGCATATCAATGTTCCTAAAGCGTTATTACACCAAGGTTATCAGTTTTGCTGCAGACTTAACTGACTGGACACTAAAATGACAACAAATAGACAATCATAGTGTGATGCATGTCCGCCCGCTCACTAGGGAAAGGGGCAGTAGACCCCCTTTGGAATTTCATTTTAGATACTGAGGTATGCAAAATTAAAAATATTAATTTTAAATAATTAAATAGGTTTTGCCAATGTCTGCCTTGCTTGCTTACTAACTTACACACAGAAAGTCTAGTAAATTGCATAATTGATAGCATAAAGGCACTGTAGGCCTACATTTGGCATGCAACTGCTATAACTTATAAGAACTTTATAACCTTTCTGGCTTTGCATAGAAACTCTAGCATTTGCTCTCATGAGATATACATAGCTCATATGAGTAAACAATTACTAAACATAGATGGGCAAATAATTCCCATCACAATATAATAGCATATATTAGAGCACAGTGTAATGTAATGTAATCTTAAGTAATCTAAGTAACAAAACTAAACAAGATAAAGATGAGAAGTAATGGAACGTCTGACAAAATTACTGATGAAATCATACCAGCCAAATTAATAATGGATAATTGATTATGATGACAGGTGCAATTACAGGAATAATCAATATCAAGACAACCATAAACAATTATTGGAAGGAATAACAATTAGAAGGGATGTTGCAATAGAAATAAATCCTTGATAAAAATCCTTACAGAAAAAATTCTAAATTGCGTGTACAATTTAGAGACAGTGAATATCTAATTGCCTGTTTTGCTCTGCACAAAGTGACAGCAGAATATAATTTTAAAACTAACCTTCATTTCCAGTACGAGCCAAGTAACCTTATCAGCATTTGCTTCCACTACACGACCAGATACTGGATCCATGATCTGATCGATACTAACTGAAAAATAACCATCAATAGTAAGTCTATTTTAACCTTTTCATTTCTGCTTAAAGGCTGTTTATTACGTTTTAAGAAGACAAAACTAGGTACCTGCCTGCTAAAGCAGTGAGCACAAACATTACGTACATGCAACTCCAATTAAAAATTGGAAGAATTTTCTTGATGATACATCTTACATCTTAACGTTGCTCACTTCAATACCATAATTTGCGTTCATTCACTTTTTCAAATTAACGTGATGCAACGTAAATCTTCAAAAATTTTCAGAGCTACACAACAGCTGCGTCATGAAGACAAACTTATTCACTGGAACTAAATTAATACAGCTAGCTCATTTATAAGAGCTATAAATGTAAATAGTTTTACATATGACTTATGGCCATACATACCGGTATTTGCTTTTGAAAGGATTTTGAGAGGTGCAACACAACACTGTTGCAGTTACAATCAGAATTATATGTTCCCCAAATACATAACACGTTACCTGATAACATAACAGGCCGCACATGATAACATAAGCAAGCTACAGGATAACATAGTAACCACACAACTTAACATAACTTCAGAAGTTGGCATAATTTTTGACAGAATCGAGTTTTTACGGACTGATCTTGTGGATATTGACCTGATTACAGCTTGCAATAGAAGTTATAAATTACAAGTCAGGCACTTTACCTGATCCTTTGTACTGTTCCTGTAGCGATTCATACAGCAGATCCTCACTTTTTTGCTGATACTGTAGATAAATAGAAATACATATGATACATTTAGCCCTTTGTAAATTATTCTGTCGGCTAATTACTCGGAACACCTAATCTTATCCAGAAGCTTCTCTATAGTTCCATTATCCTTAACAACATTATTCCTTCTCATCAAATGCCCCAAATGGCAGGTCGAACCTCTCATGCATCAGACTGAGCAGTCTTCGTCTGAACATTTTAACTGTTCTGCCTCATGCAACAAAACGGACGTTTAAAGCATAGCTTAACATTCATCTTTATACATAAGTTAAATAGCCATATTCTATATCTTGATTTGAAGATGCTCTACAAATATCCCAATAAATGCATACATCACACAAATTGCATTACTCCAAGAATGCCTTTAAGGTTTCAAGTGCAAGCACAGCAAGTACTGATAATAATTCAAGACGTTAAAGACATCAAAAGCACGTTGGAAAAAGGAAATCAAGATTTTCAGCTTGGACCTGACCAACAGTAAATATTTACCCAACTAATATGCAACATTAAAAGAAACACATTATGAAGGGATTAACCAATCCATATGAAGTTATCACAATTATTATATTCATATACCTAACCATGTATGACTAATGTATGACTAATGACACTTTTAAGATCTCACAAAAAGGCTGTACCTAAGACTGATCTAAAGAGATAGCTTGCAAATGCATGCTGCTCAAAGTCATAAGCAGTATACGTAAGCATGCAGTGGGAGACTATTACACAAGGAGGAAAATTGTTGAAATACTACATTATAATCCACGATTGGGAGGCAATTGCTAGAATATTTCGCACATTCAACAATCGTAATCCACTTAAACGTCCAAAACAAATTACTGACTTGATCGGAGAACACGATACTGAATAAATTGCACAAAAAATATTATATAGAAATCTAGAATTACCTTAGCTGGAAGCACAATAGTAAATATGATCAATGCAATCTCTGCAATTAACAAGACACCAACCAGAATCGCATACTGAAACACAGAAACAAAGTTCACAAATAAATATCAATAATCAAATTAAATGATCTTGAAAGTTATCAAATTCTGCAGGCATCAACAGCCCAATAGTTCATAAAAAATATAAATTCATGTTGACTGAATATTACAACCAATTGTCAATGCACTTGCCCCACACATCTGGGATAGTTTCATGCCATATACTACAAAACCTACACCAACTCATTCACACACAATCGTAACATGTCGGCGAGAGGATGTAATGTAATCTAAACATATACAGTGCAGTTCAAAAGGGAAATAATTTCAAAGGACCTTTCAGTGTTGTGTGTATGAATATGTGTGTGTACATTTGTGTTTACATACATACATGATTGTATCCTTATGCTTCAGCATTATGATTGCCAACCTCTGTGCTATTTACAGTTTACACGAGTAGGCCTCCTGATGGACAGAAACATTATCATAGTTTTCTGGAGTGCCTCTGAGCAGTTTTTCTTGAACAGGCGTTATACCACAAGAGGACAGCTTGGCAGGCAAAACAGTTATATTACGGATGATTTACGCATGCGTTTAACGCGGAGGATAGATAGCACACCAAAACTTTAATGACATACTAGGTTCGCCCAACACATAAATGTGATTCTCTTGTAAACCAAAATGCGGTTAGCAATTGGCAGTGCTTTTTTTCTAGAAAAAAAGGTTCCGGAACTCAACAAATTCAGAACAATCATAGGGGCATATTTTATGCTAATATTTCTGTTTCATATAGGCTATATAAGTATCAATAAACATTGAAAGCACTTACATTAAATTAAAGTATAATTGTACATAATTTTTTTATTAAAAATTTTAATTAAATAAATTATTTTTTAATGGCTAACAAAAGGTACCGGAACGCCGTTCCGGACCGCTCCGGCTGAAAAAAGCACTGGCAATTGGTATAATAAACGATATACTTACTTACTTACATATATAAATTTGTAATTATAATTAAAGTTATGCAGGTCTATATAACTGAACATTCATATAGCACCTTTCTAAGAACCTCTCAAAAACAATAACTAAATATTTTATAAATCAGCTACTCCTTTTCTGCATTGTTTCTCTAAAGCAAAACTACTCTAATTACCATAACTAATTATATGAATTTAAGTAAGTAGTCTTCATTTGCATCTAACAAGTGCACATGCTAATTATACACAAACAAGCTAATGCTAATGAATATAGACAGAGGCTGACCACTAGGAGTAGAACACTCCACATAATTGATGCTGCAATAAATCCGATCAATGCAAAGATCATCACAAATGCTCCAAGGACGATCATGAACACAGATGTGCTCATCAGTAAATTAGGCACACGGGAGACATCCGAAACAATCTCAAATTCAGGGTTCGTCGACTTGAACATATTTGTCATCGAATGTTCACCCATGATTCCAATTAAGCCAAAGAAAAGCATACCAGCTCCTAAAATCTATACACAAAATAATGCCACAAATTAATAATAACAACAATCACTGGTAGATCCAGATGTTTACGAAAAGAGAAAGTCGTCAAGGCCATGTGTAACTGCATTGAAAATGTTTAAATCTGCCACCTGTTTTAGATGTCAAGACAATTTTGTGTCATTCAAATTTCTTATGATTTTGTAGTCATCAGCCTTCATATTATACATAATATTTTAATTAATAAATATTGTTTCGTAGAGGCAGACAATTTTCTCTGATTACTGCAAGACTGTACATCATTTCCTATAGCTAAAGAAAGAGGACACAGTGAATGAGCTACATCATTCAACATCTGATGTAAAACAGAATTCTAGCAATGTTAAAGTCTGCTGTTTAAAGATATATATTCCACTAGTATCTTAATTTTCTCCATGTATTTCTGACTAGTAAGAGTTAACAACTTAACATATACAAGTATTTGGTATATGTAACTAGACAGTTAAATTGAGGCTAAGTAAAATCACTGCCTGTGTTAGCCTAAATGGTGTTAAAATCATTCAGAACAAAAAGTTCATCAGTAAGCGAACAGTTCTCAGATGTGGAAATGCACTTACTAGAAAGACGATGTTAAATATGACCAATATGCAACGAGCAATTGTGCTGCAAACTAAACCCATCTTTTACAGCTTCAGTCACCACTGTGTAACAGAACACAAGCAAAGTATAAAAACAGTGGCAAGTTTACATATTCTACAATGGGAGTAGGATCAAACAGCAAAGAGTCCCAACAGGGTGAGCTTACTGAAATCAATTACTCGAAGCCACATATCTGGTAACTCTAAAATTTAAAGTTTTACAGCAAAATGAATACAACATATCAGCATGAAAGAGCTAAAAAATGTAGATTTTCCATGTAGTCTAAGGTTGCACGATGGTCTAGTGGTTAGTCAGCTGGACTATAAATTTTAAGGTACAGGGTTCAACTCTCTGCTGGGGCAGGTTTGTTTGGAAGTTTCAGCTCCATCTGTACCCCTAGCAAACTCAGCTACAATGAGGAGTACACTGACCTTACGCTGTCAATGGGAAGATCAAGCGCAAAAAGATGTTTTAGGAGCCTCGTCTGTGCCATTATTCAGAGCAGACAACTATGGGCTCAAGCGGCAAAAAAATTGAACTGAGCTTGATCAGATTGGTCTCACAACTAAAGTTCAAAGGCAGCATTAAGCTATGCCTCTATCAACATAATGGCCTTATCACACTTTTGGGGAAACTCTTTAAAATAGTCTAATTCAATAACTGTTACACCTTATATGCAATCTAAATACACTGAAAATTCCCTTCAGTTTTATACAGTTCTTCGGTGTCTTATGACTACCTCTATTATAGTCGTCTGGAGTAGCCTAATAGCAGACAGTCTAATAATTCTAATTATTGGGCTCAAGCTTGATCATGGGTTAACTTCACGCGCAATTGCCCACAGTTAAAAAATACAGTGAATGTTAGCACTGTAAACTTTACAGTAAAATTTATTTACACCTATGAATCAAGCAAAGCTGACAAAAATATTCAGAAAAAGACGTTTCAGAATTTTATCGCACCGTAGCAGACAGAAAAATGGCGTCCAAACACAGACTACATATCCACGCGTGGATCCGTACAAGACGATCATCAAAGGTCTGATTTTAGTATAATAAGTTAGTATGCCTGTAATGCCCTGTATGCATGTAATGTATGTATGTCAACTTGTATTTATCTTTGTCCGCATGTATGCAGGGCCTAAATGAGAATGCTTGTAGGGACCTTGAGCAAGTCCTTTGCAAACAATTGCTCTGCAATATAATTGCATCTGCGCCGCCGAGGCGTGTGCACTCCTGAGCTTTGAGCCACCTTTGGAAGAAGGGCAATATCATATGCAGTTGTGTTGTATTGTATCAAATACATCAATGCAAAATTGTTATATGGAAGTGTCCCTGTGGCGTTCAATTTCGCCACAGTGACCTATCTTCAGGCCTAACTCAATTTACAAGCCTATAGGCAGATAGACCGATGGCTATATCCAGCAACCTATCTGAAGGAAGCAGGTGGTTCTGTAATTTTGTCGAAAATCGTTGCTATGGATTTTATGTAGGCTACATATACATAATTTTATATATATATATATATATATATATATATATATATATATGTGTCCCGACATATGAAAAGGTACCATAAGTCGGCGTACGGTTTCACGAGAAATCGCGCATAATGACGTCGGGGGAATATATTATCAAATTTGAGCTCTTGGTATTTTTAGCAGCAGGCAAGCCTAAGGTATGATGTCATCGCTAAATATATGGTACCTTTTCATATGTCGGGACACATATGTATGTATGTATGTATTGTATACATGTATGTATGTATGTATGTATGTATGTATGTATGTGCGCTTTAAAGAGTTCCAGTTCTCGTGTTAAGCCATGTTTTATCTTATAAGTCGGTCATTTATCATCCAATTTTTATCTGGTTTTCAGCAAAATGTTCAGCTCACTTAGCTGGTTTGTGAAGGCATAATAACTCCAAACCCGACTTATGGTACCTTTTCATATGTCGGGACACATATATATATATATATATATATATATATATATATATATATATAACACCAACCTACGTGATGTCCCATTGTCGTTTTGCATGGGTGATTTCGACTCGCGTGCAGCTGTGACACCTTAAGATGTAAGAGGCTTGCATATGAACATTTGCTGTACAGTATATAATGCTAGATGCTATATACTTCTGGGCCTATTGGCCTATCCTACATTATTATTATTAGTAGGCATATTATTCTATTATTGTTGTATAATTTATGTCTCTATAGTTTATATGTATTATATACGTGCAAGTGTTTTAAAATACAAGTAGGGGCAAATTGCGAAGTCTATAGACGAGTTCAATCATAGGCCTCATTTATTTATTTATCCAATGTTTAATGACATCTTTTAGCAACAAAGGCCGTTGACGTCTTTAAAGTTTTTGATGCATTTCAATTCATTTTCGTGTAGTGTTTTCATCAGTTTTCTTTATCTTTTTTCCGTCTTGGATTCTATTTCTGAAAGGATATTGACGACTTTAAAGTTTTTGACGTATTTAAGTTCATTTTCGAATAATGTTTTTCATCAGAATTCTTTCTCTTTTCTTGTCTTTGCTTCTTTTCTGACAGGAAGTTGCAACGATGAAATTTGACAGGTGGTTGTTCTTTTTTCTCCTTTTTTCCTTCTTTTTTGATATTAAAAAGAAACAAAATTAATCTTCTAGCCGTACAGGCTTTTCATTAATTTTTTTGGCGACCATATAGGCTCTATTAATAACTGTTTTCTCCTCAATTTTAATCTAATTCTTATTCTTAATTACAATATTTGCAGAGCATCACATCTATAGGCCTCTCTCCATTTATATTTCGATAGATCTATCCTATTTATCTTTTCAGTAGCTGTGAACTAATGTTTTGCATATATAATGAGCACAGGTGTTCCTTAGGTTGATATATATATATATATATATAATGTGTATCGATTGTTAAGCGTTTTAGTCTTAGGCCTTAGTTGCGCTGTCGGCTCGTGGGCGCTTGGCCTAAAGTAGCCTAAACTTTGGCTGACGATAGATTCTCTACACGTGCAGTTAGCGCGCCAAACTTAGAAACTGCTGATGACAGTGAATTTGAACAATACAGTGTAGTAGTTGGTTTAATGCAGTAGAGAGCTGTATGTTAGAAGTTACCGTTGAGTGGTAATTGATAAGAACTTTGATATTAAGTGTACGTTTGAAATAACTGTGTTTGAAGAAAGGAGAAACATTCAAAGAACTGTGTCAATTTAATTCTTAAACAGTTAGAAGACGTTGAGCAATTTATATGTAGAGATAAGGAAAGTTCTTGAGGTAGGTCACAACTAAGAAAGAAAAGAGTTGGTGACATATTTGGTGGCAGCAGCGGTGGAATTCGAAACAACGTCTGGGATTCGAAACAACGTCTGGGATTCGAAACAACGTCTGGGATTCGAAACAACGTCGACTGGTGAATACGCATTCAAATCATTGGTAAATCTACGACAACGAAAGCCTCAACGACAAAGGTATAAAAGTTGGTTGTTATCAAACAAAGAACAATTCCCAATACTTCAAACACAAAAGAAAACTGGTGTTTTCCAGAAAGGACAGCACTGAAGTAAAGAAGTAAGATGGAGAAATTAAGTGTCAAAAAACAAGCAGAACTGAAGAAGATGTCTTCTGAAAGATTAAAACAGCGCTTGTTGAAGGCTGGTTTTGAAGAAGAGAAACTGAAAGATATGTCACGTGAGGACATGTTAGAAGCGCTAGCTGAAGTCTGGCTTAAGGAAGAAGCAGAAGAAGAAGGTGCTGTCGGCGGTGTTGTGGAAAAGGTTATTGAAAAACCGCCTGGACTTATGTCTATGGAGATGATGATGCAGTGGATGATGATGAAAGAAGAAAGAGAGGAGAAACGAAGACAAGAAGAGAAAGAAAGAGAGGAGATACGAAGACAAGAAGAGAAAGAGAAAGAGGAGAAACGGAGACAAGAAGAGAAAGAAATGCGACAGGAAGAATTACGTCTTCAGAGAGAAAAGGAAGAGAAGGCAGAACGTCTTCAGAGAGAAAAGGAAGAGAAGGCAGAACGTCTTCAGAGAGAAAAAGAAGAGAAAGCAGAAAATGCACGACAGGAAGAATTACGTCTTCAAAGAGAGAAAGAAGAATTGCAAAGGCAGCAATTTGAAATTCAATTAGAGCAATTGAGAAAAGATAGAGAAGATGCTGAAAGGAGAAGATTAGAGCAGATGATTGAATTTGAAAAGGCGCGGAAAAGTGACGAAGAGATACGTCAGCAACAGATTGAAGAGAAGAGACTACGTGAAGAAGAAAAGGAAAAAGTGCGAATTTCAGAGTTGGAGCGAGCAGAACAGGTTAGACAAGAAGAACTGAAATTACAGAAAGAAAGCATGGAGAAGGCGGAAGAGGAAAGACAAGAACGTTTAAAGTTGGAACAACAAAAAATAGCATTAAAAGAAGCACAACTCAAAGAGGAGAAGCGAAATAGAGAAGCTCAAGAGCAAAGAAGAGAAGAAGAACGAGAAGAACAGAAAAGGAAACAGGAAGAAAGTGAAACGATGGTTTCGAAAATAAAGAAAATTGGTGATGCCATGAAACACGTGTTACCTAAAATGCCAAACGATATGATGGAGGTGCCATTATATTTCGAAACGGTTGAGAATGCGTTTCGTAGTTTCAACGTGCAAGAACAATTCTGGGTGAAGTTACTATTGCCATTGATGACTCCGAAAGCTAGAACTGTTCTAAACAGATTGTCATTCGATGATTTAGACGATTATCAAGTCGTGAAACAGCACTTGTTAAAAGAATTCAAGTTGACACCGAGAGAGTACAGATCGAAGTTTATTGATGCGAAGAAGACAGCTGAAGAAACGTATACAATGTTTACAGCTAGGCTGAAGAACTTGCTGAACTATTATGTGAAAAGTCGCAAAGTGGAAAAGAATTTTGAGAAGCTGTTTGATTTATTAGTGGCGGATAAGTTGAAAGAATCACTACCACCAGGTCCACTACAGTTTGTATTGTCGAAGGAAGGAACTGATTGTTACGAAGCTAGTGTTGTGGCAGACCTAGCAGACATTCATGTTAATAATCGAATTGGTTTGGCAATTCCGAATAAGACAAGTTTTGATTTTGTACCCAATGTAAAAAGAAATCAACAGTTCACTCCAAATTTTGGTTTTCATTGGAAGAGCAATCAAGAAACAGGAAATCAGTTCAGAGGTGCAGAAGTGAAACCAAATTCTCCGGTTGTTCATGAGAATAGAGAGTCGATGATGACCAGACAACGTCAGGTATATAACAAATCACCACCAAGGTTTGTCGCGAGAGAAGGCAATGCATCGTTTACTCCATATAAGAGAAAAGAAAGCATCGAACAACGAGGTGCAGTGGTGAAACGTTGTCATAACTGTGGATCAGACAGGCATTTGATGAAATTCTGTCCAGTTCCTGTTACAACCTCAAATTATGGAAAACAAGAACATTCGAGGGTGAATCGAATTCAAGTGGTTGATAATTCTGAAAGTCAAGCCACAGAACATCAGAACAATGAAACTGAAGTAAAGTCAGTGATGAAATGTCACCTTTCACCTGATATTCAGAAAGAAATTCTATTGCACAATGGAATGCAGAAAGAAATGGCTGGAAGAGATGAAAGTACAACATTGAAGAAAGTGGTATTGCAGTACGTCGAGGTAGAAATTCGTGGAACAGCAGGAAAAGAACCAATAAAAGTAAAAGCACTGATTGATTCTGGAGCAGAGGTTCCGGTGATTAGTGAAGAATTACTGGAAGGCATGAAGGTGGAGCAGATTGGAAAAGTGAACTTACAATGCGTGGCAGGAGATGCCATTCCTGCAAAGTTGGTGAAAGTTGATGTAAGGCTGTGTTGTAACGATGTGGAAGAAGAGGTAATTCCGCATAAAGTCAAATGTTCACTTACACCTTATGTGACATTGATGTGTGCTAGTATTGCAAAAATGGGAAGCACAGAAAGATTCTTGTTGCATCCAGAAATCATTGCAGAACTTAAAGCCGTGCCACAAGTGAAAATGATACAAGGAGATGTGCAAGCGAATGTAACGACGAGATTGCAGAGTCAGCGAAAGAAAGTGGTAGATGTCGAAGAGGAAAGTGAAACTGAAAGTTCAAGTGAAGAGGAAAACGAAAGTGATGATCAACAAAGTTTAATACAAGACGGTATAACAGCAGAAATGAGTGAACAAGAGATGGCTGCATGCAAGAATGGTAATCTAAATGAAACGAAAGAGGATAATGAATGTGATGTGGAGATAGCAGATTTGTTTCAAGAAAATGAGAAAGATGAAGAACAACAGATGCAGATTGCAGACGCAAGGAAATTCGAAGAACAGCAGAGACAAGATGAATCATTGAAAGCATGGTGGAATTTAGCGCCAGATAAAGAATCTGAATTCTGCGTGGTAAATGGCTTACTGTACAAGAGATATCGAATATTAGAGCAAACGATATATCAATTGGTGTTACCAAAAGAGCGACGAATGAAAGTGATGGAGTTGGCTCACGAATCAGTATTTGGAGGACATCTTGGAGAAGAGAAAACTAGAGAACGAATAAAGTTGTCTTTTACGTGGCCAAAGATGAGAAGAGATATAGTGAAATTTTGCAAATCATGTGAGAAATGTCAGTTAAAGGCAAGAAGTTTGGTGATGGACAGGGTTCCTATCACTCCAATTCCAAGAGAAGATGTGGCGTTTAGAAGAATTACGGTGGATTGTGTAGGACCAATCGAGCCAGCATCTGCTGCAGGTCACAAGTACTGTTTATGTATTGTCGATTCTTGCACAAGATGGCCTACAGTGTTTCTGTTGAAATCATTAACTGCGAAGGCTGTATGTGATGCTTTGATGGAGTTGTTCATGAACGTTGGTGTACCTTCTGTGATCACAAGTGACCAAGGAACAAATTTTACTGCGAGTCTGACAAGAGAATTTCTGAATTTAATGGGGTGTAGTCCAAGATTTGATACGCCAGGTCATCCAGAGGCAGCTGGATTAGTAGAAAGATGGAATCAAACATTCAAGAAAATGATCCATCATGTAATTGTTGACAATCCAAGGCAATGGCATAAAGTAATTCCGTTTACAGTGTGGGCATTACGAGAAGTACCGAATGCAACTACTGGAATTGCTCCTTATATGTTGGTGTATGGAAAGATTCCGCGTGGACCACTGGCAATTCTAAAAGAAAGTTGGACAAGAGAAATTAATTTACCACCTCATATTGGAATCCAACCAGAAAAGTACTTGAAAGACATGAAAGCAAATATGGAAAAGCATTACTGTTTGCAGAATCATATACACGAGAGAAGCAATTACAGTATACGAATCAATACAACAAAAGAGCGAAACATAAAGAATTTGAACCGGGTGAAAAAGTTATTGTGTTGTATCCGACGTCAACAAATAAACTGATTTCACGATGGCATGGTCCATGTACTGTCATACAACGAAGGTCCAAGTACTCTTATTTGATTGATATGGGTGACGATTGTCGAAAGATAATTCACGCAAATAAAATCAGAAAGTACATTACAAGAGCAGGGATTTTAAGATTTTTGGTCGCTATATAGAAGTGTTACATCTCATCGCCATTTCGACTTCTACGTCGCCCTGGTTTCGGATTGTATGGGACTGCTGTGAATGCGACTGTATATTCCTACCTATATGGGTTGCTAGGCCATTAGGGTTTCCGTACTATTATTCTACGCCGATTTGGCCAGACAGAAGAGATGTATTCCGGGGCACCCGTGCACTGGCTCCCCTTCCTATCCTCCTCCGCCTCCATCGGTTGTGACAAGGTGGGTTATCCGAGGGTGGGTTCCCGTAGCATCCGGTCTGGTTGCAAGTAAGTGGCCAGACTTACTCGTGGATCCGCTGCTATCCGAAACCTGAGGTCTCCCCTTAAAGACCTCCATTACTTACTTGCTTAATTATAATCTCTAATTCAACAAACAAGACTGCTTCTCGTTTCATGCTTATTTCAACACATACAATTAGTCGTTACAACGCCTACACATTTATCAATCCATCTGAGCTAACAACACTTTAATACCATCAACGACAGTTTCATCCCTCATGCGCATCAACCAATACATGTTAAACTCTTCCATTCACCAGACTAACGTAATGCACTTTATACCATCAGTAATCCTCCATGCACAACCATTCATTATCATGGCATCATCATTCATAACTGGTTTCCTGTAGGGTTCATACATTCGTCTACTGTCAGTCAGTTAGAAGTCGTGCACGGTTATACTAGTCCCAAGTTAGCCTCTTAATTATATATCTTCGGTCAGGTCATATAATGGCATTTCAGACTGTACCGTGACCTAGACAGCAGGGTCTAAGTTCGTCTCTGACGTCGACAGGTGAGCGCAGCAGACATCCGTCGTCGCTGTGGCCGTATACCACCGAGCTTGGCGTCGTTGGGTTGTTTCCCTCGATGTCGCTCCCGATCGTAAGAATCACATATAGAATATCCAGGATGATCACTCCGTTACACAGTGCAGAGCGTATCCGTTCCACTTTCATACAGAATACACGGACAAGCGCCGTCTTCCTTCAACCGTCGTTCCTGTTACACATCATATAATCGCAGATCCACGCGTCGTTTACGCGTAGTATTTCCTCGTATTTCACGTATCACACGGAACCAGGCTCCTTGCCTTATAACTTCACTATATCCATCACACGAAGCTCACGCAGGCGTCGAGGCTTGAATCTCAAGGACTCGAACCCGTGGCTTAATCAATACGTGTAATCCAATTGCCTCAGCAGAGCGAGTTTCTTACTCCAGCTCACGGTCAGGCCTTCGGTTAACTGCCGTCTTCTTCATCGAGCGATAGCCTCCTCGGCCGCTCCAAGCGATTCCACGTACGCGTAACAAGGGTGAGTTTCTGTCTCACCACGGACAGGATTCACGTCGACTGTCGGTATAATCCATACTTTACGAGAGCGGATCCCGTTCTACACGGCTCCCGGGCATCGTTCCTTCCAGAGATATCCTTGGCTCCTGGTTGACTGCTTCATCCTCGGCTGCCGGCGCGTCCGCCCGAGGCAGAGCTCGGTCGGAGCTCCCTTGCTCCTGGTTCGATTCTTCTTCTTCGGCGGCTGGAAAACGACTGCGGTCTTTGCGGCGTCAGTATAACCTTATATCAGCGCGTCTGCCTCTGAGGCAACGCATGCGACAGGCGTGCTTCACACGTGCTGCTGGCGTGTCGTCCTCTCATTGGCTAAGCGCTCCTGCTGCTAGATCCAGGCCTTGTATGCACAACGCCCTCTATCGTTAGGATCGCCCGTTCTACCCTTCTGCCAAATTGTCATAGCGCTAAATCACCCCGTTGTAAGATTGTATCAATCCTTACACTCTTCACACCCCAGGGTTTTCAGATGCGTTATACGATCTGTACTATCCAATACGAATGCACACCATTTGTATTCAAGACTTCCTAGAAGTTTCTGCTACCACTAGAACTTTTCTCTTTCTTTAATTCTCTGTCCTCCCATTTTGATCAGCGTACGGCTGGACTCGTCCACAGCGGTTAATCTCGGTTGTCTGGCGTTCATCGCCTTCCAGTACAGGGTGCAGTCGAGCAGCGGGTGTCTTCCCCCACGCGGCGTTGGCTGGCGGCTGACATCTGGTTTATCCTTTCCTTGCCCACTGGGGCGTTCGGAAAGTAGGGTGCCAGCTCATAACCTTTGGCTGTGGTCTACGCACACAGTCCCTGTATACGCTGCACACATTAGTTCCCTGTGTGTACACCTTATCTCACGTGTGTACACCTCCTCTGCATGCAACCTTTCAGCACGTCTATCTTCCATTCTACCCCAAATTTTAAACGTCTCTAGGGCCATTACTGTCCGTCTCTTATCAACAGTTACAGTCCACAGTAATATAACATCCTTCATACAATCAATTCATGTGCACAACATTATTCGTAATTCATCGTGCAATTCTCATCCTGCATAGCCATTCATCTAATTAGTCTCGCTGTTTCTCAGTCAGTCAGTAACAGCTCATTCGTATTCATCTTCAGCGCATACATACGGCACATATATTATGTTAATGTCTAACAGCTTCTGCGTTCGTCCGTCTTTCTGTCTCTGTCTCATTTTACCGTGCATTCCATGCATAATCTGCTAACAGTGCTATCAAACAACATATCAATCGTACTGCTTAGACTCTCAGCACATCAAATCAAGTATTCACATAACATAATCACTAGCACCAAAACTTCTAATACAAGGATGCTACGTCATTACGCAGTTAATCCAATCAAATCATCCAAGCTAATAGTCACATCAAATCATCAAATCAAAATCATCAGCTCAAATCATCGACATCGTGCCATCTCATGGTGCACGCATTCTTCCATATACAATGCTACAAATCTTCCACGCGAGTTTTCCAACATTAACCTTAATTCATTTCCAATTTATATTCATACACGCATGCTGTATAAATCCATTTCAGTTCTTTCACAGCAATTCATTCATGTACCCATTCTTGCTTACGTAAACATTTGGCAACAATCATCAGTTCATGCGATCCATCTCTCAATCGTTCACAGATACTCTATACATCCATTAAAAATAATTCGACTTGCATCAATCATCAGCAGACCATTACTTAATGCATTTGCTCGCATACCAAGACAATTATCATTAAATCATTACAATTCTATCATCTATCTACGTAGTTTTAATTCTAGCAGTGTCCGTTACAACTAATGCACAATCATTGCGGGCGCAAATATCTTCCGCATAAATTATGCTAATTCTTCAGCGTGTCCATACTTCAGATTCTATCGCACAACACTGTAACTTTTGTCGTTCATAGTGTCCGTAATAGAGATATATCATCGTTAATATCATCATTCAATGCAGTTTTATCTCTACTTATTTATAAATCGTTTACGCAATTCATCTTTCGGCTACTTTTCATGATTCACATTATTCTAGACAGGCAGTCTCAAGTAACTTTTCCAATGCATTTCATTCATGCGCAAAGCCATCTCACATAGTTCATACGACAACATTATGTCTAAAAATTCTACCGCACATCTAAAGATATATGCATACTGTTAACATAATTCGTACGCTGTAAGCTAGTTTTACATATGCTGAATTCATTTCATTTTTCTGTCGCTTCGTTAATTTTCTACAAAGTTTTTCCATTAGTCGATCTATTGCGACAATAACTAGGCCTATGTACTTTCTTCTACACAGTACGAATGCGTACAAAATTCTCAAGCGATTCGGTGCCTATTTATTCTGCGCAATTTTATGCGTTTAGCCTACAAATTGCTGGCAACTATCTGTCATTCAGTTCAGTAACAGAGTCATCTTGCGGTTTCATTCACCATCGTCCCAAATTAATCCAGAATTATCCTCGGTCAGCAGAATTCGTATACGATACCATTGTACTTGAGTCTTTCACGTTTGCTCGTCTCGTGGCACTCAGTTCAGTAACACCAGCGGCGGTTAGACGTTGCTGAATCGGCACAATTGTTTCTGGTCTCACCACTCGTCGTCGGCAATCGAGCAAAGGCGAGATTGACAATGGACGCAGTGTGCAGAGGCGAGAATTCGACTCGGTTCGTGCCACAGTGTTCAGAAAGGACCAGTAGGATCATTTGTCGAACAGACAGACATCAGAGCAGAGTTATGATCTCTCGGTTCAGTTTCAGAACGTATTTGGACAGTGTTTCGACGAGTTTTCAATCCATAACGAGTCTTCGTTCCTCGTCTGTTTCTGAGACCAAATTTGACTCTTGGCATTCTCTCGTGAATGGAGAGAATTTCATCCCCATTATTAATTATGACAATTAATGCATAACTGTGCATTCCTTCCTACGTCTGTCTTTGTCATTCATAGTTTCAAATTCAGTATCTCTTTTACTCATATAATTAATTTCATTCTGAATCTATCTTTATGTACAACACATACACATAGATCAACCATTCAAACAAAACATTTCTTTCTTCCATTACAATTTCTTCACTAATTCACTCATTAGTTTTAACACAGTCAGATTCAAATCTCACATACATTCATCGTCAGCATCCCATACTTTTTCTACATAAATCCCATCCGAATTCGTCGTCATTGTGGGGATTTTAAGATTTTTGGTCGCTATATAGAAGTGTTACATCTCATCGCCATTTCGACTTCTACGTCGCCCTGGTTTCGGATTGTATGGGACTGCTGTGAATGCGACTGTATATTCCTACCTATATGGGTTGCTAGGCCATTAGGGTTTCCGTACTATTATTCTACGCCGATTTGGCCAGACAGAAGAGATGTATTCCGGGGCACCCGTGCACTGGCTCCCCTTCCTATCCTCCTCCGCCTCCATCGGTTGTGACAAGGTGGGTTATCCGAGGGTGGGTTCCCGTAGCATCCGGTCTGGTTGCAAGTAAGTGGCCAGACTTACTCGTGGATCCGCTGCTATCCGAAACCTGAGGTCTCCCCTTAAAGACCTCCATTACTTACTTGCTTAATTATAATCTCTAATTCAACAAACAAGACTGCTTCTCGTTTCATGCTTATTTCAACACATACAATTAGTCGTTACAACGCCTACACATTTATCAATCCATCTGAGCTAACAACACTTTAATACCATCAACGACAGTTTCATCCCTCATGCGCATCAACCAATACATGTTAAACTCTTCCATTCACCAGACTAACGTAATGCACTTTATACCATCAGTAATCCTCCATGCACAACCATTCATTATCATGGCATCATCATTCATAACTGGTTTCCTGTAGGGTTCATACATTCGTCTACTGTCAGTCAGTTAGAAGTCGTGCACGGTTATACTAGTCCCAAGTTAGCCTCTTAATTATATATCTTCGGTCAGGTCATATAATGGCATTTCAGACTGTACCGTGACCTAGACAGCAGGGTCTAAGTTCGTCTCTGACGTCGACAGGTGAGCGCAGCAGACATCCGTCGTCGCTGTGGCCGTATACCACCGAGCTTGGCGTCGTTGGGTTGTTTCCCTCGATGTCGCTCCCGATCGTAAGAATCACATATAGAATATCCAGGATGATCACTCCGTTACACAGTGCAGAGCGTATCCGTTCCACTTTCATACAGAATACACGGACAAGCGCCGTCTTCCTTCAACCGTCGTTCCTGTTACACATCATATAATCGCAGATCCACGCGTCGTTTACGCGTAGTATTTCCTCGTATTTCACGTATCACACGGAACCAGGCTCCTTGCCTTATAACTTCACTATATCCATCACACGAAGCTCACGCAGGCGTCGAGGCTTGAATCTCAAGGACTCGAACCCGTGGCTTAATCAATACGTGTAATCCAATTGCCTCAGCAGAGCGAGTTTCTTACTCCAGCTCACGGTCAGGCCTTCGGTTAACTGCCGTCTTCTTCATCGAGCGATAGCCTCCTCGGCTGCTCCAAGCGATTCCACGTACGCGTAACAAGGGTGAGTTTCTGTCTCACCACGGACAGGATTCACGTCGACTGTCGGTATAATCCATACTTTACGAGAGCGGATCCCGTTCTACACGGCTCCCGGGCATCGTTCCTTCCAGAGATATCCTTGGCTCCTGGTTGACTGCTTCATCCTCGGCTGCCGGCGCGTCCGCCCGAGGCAGAGCTCGGTCGGAGCTCCCTTGCTCCTGGTTCGATTCTTCTTCTTCGGCGGCTGGAAAACGACTGCTCTTGTGCTACAGCGCACGGCCGTTTTAACCGTCGCTTCGCCGCACGGCGGCGCCACTTGTCGCTCCGGCCTCTTTCTATTGGTCGGCGTTCGGCTGCTGCCGTGCGACGCAGCCTGCATGCGAC